>CM027469.1:12837493-12998258 GCA_015776775.1 Magallana hongkongensis
ATAAATCTTCATATTCCCTCACCATCATACAATATATGTATATTGTTGAATTGTGGTCTGAAACAGAGATGCTTATACATGGTATATATACTAGTGTCAAAGCATGGCATTTTACTGATAGGTCGTGCAATGATAGTAAAACGTTGCAAGATAACACAAGACATGTTGAGCAACAGTCTTATGGTCGCACAATACACGCATTAACAACTGCGATTCATCTTACGACCTTTAAAAATCGTGCATCACTCTTGCGAGTACACAAAACGTTGTAAAACGTTTGTACTAATGTTCGTGCGTTGCACTGCGATGATTTGGATCGCATTCGGTCGCGTCTGAATAGTGTGCATGTCCACTATTTTGAGGAGACTTGATGCGAGCACTAAAACGCATGCAACGAATGCGAGAGCTCGCGCACCGTATGCGAGAGTTCGTGCAACGTATGAGAGAGCTCGTGCGAATCTAAAAAAAAATCCGGTCGCAAAGTGTTGTAAAGTGCTCGTGAGCCAATTGTGAAAGGGGCTTAATGTTTGTCACTGGATGAGGAGAATTTACAAAACCATATTACTTAAGTTTAACACGTTTGTGGTGTGTTTTCCCTAGTAATAGGAGCAATTGTACAACCACGTAAATGCACCTACCCCATGGATACACACAGAGCGTGCATGGGGATAGGAATAAACGAAATATTTTCATTCAAATGGTTTTTAACAAGTTAAATATTTGATCTCTTCAATTACATGTTCATTTCTATATATTTACATTTTCCAGTATATTTGCCTGTGATAACACTACGTATCGATTTTGTACTATATAACCCATTATACAAATTATGCCAAATTGAGGCGCCAGCGGGGTTTGCTTATTCATATGTTTAATATTTAATCGTACGATGGCTTAAAATTATATAAATATAAGTAATAAGGAATCATTCTTTGAATATTATGAGGTGATAATTTCGGTCGGGGTGTGATCAAATCTATCATATAGCCCTTCGGGCTTTATTGGATTTGATCACGCCCGACCAAAATTATCACCTCATTATACTCAAAGAATGATTCCTTATTCCTTATATTTATATAATTTTAAGCCCAATACGGTGTGTCGATGTATCTATTTCGTAAATGTCCAATGTCACCCGTGCACGCACGGGTCAAAGTCTAGTTATATAGGATAATATAGGCATCCGTTGTGACCTTTGGCCGATTGCAGATTTTGGGTATAAAACAGAAACAGTATAAGTTGATTTTTGTTAGGGTATTGTTATACGATGTAGTTTTCACTTCACATTCTTATTTACTTTGTTTTTGACTAAAATCGCACCGTATGGCCACCATTGTCGAAAGTCTAAAGCAAAGCCTGAAAAATCTGATCGCGTTCAATTTTCAGTCGACTTTTAGATGAGAATAATACCGCATAATGGCATTTTCACTTGCAATGATTGTTAAAATGTTATCGTTTTGATAAAAAAGAAACCACGTATATTCCGCCAAATGATAGCCATATGCTTGTTTTCCATGAAATGAAACAAAGGATATCAACAAAACAACGTAGAATCCACAATAGTTCATCATTTGCATTCTGTGGACTGTTTTAAAAAATAGCTTCCATGATACTCCATGACACAATAGTCCAAAAGCTAAAATACCGGCATTTTACTGTACACAAAAACTGTGTACTGACTGCACGAGGTTTACCTAAAAACTGAATTTATTTGTTCACCAATAGCGTCTTTGGTGGTCAAGTTGACATGGAGCAGTCTGGTAAATTGCATAACTCCCAAGATCAGCAGTGCTTGCAGTAGTGATGGATCCACGCATTCCCTTATCGCTGACCTAGTTAAAATGCTATTAACCACTTGCTGATGCACAGTTCAATCTCAGAATTCTTGACGTGTAAAAACAATCTTTTTTTACAAATGTAATATGAAATAATAATTTAACATTTCATTTTAAAAAATTGATTTATTAATTGGATAATACAACAATATAATAATAATCTTATTCGAAAAATTATAATATAAAAATATATTCAAATTAACATTTATATTTATAAAAACACATCATTTAATGCCTCCAGTTTACAAAATATAAGTAAAACCTAATTTAAACAAATGATAAGGAAGTTTAAATTTGAAAAATATATGTTCAGTTTCATTTATATATTAAACTGTTATTTCAACGTTTAAAAGTCGTTGATGTCTTCCTCGTTGAACATAAGTCGGGTCTTCAACGTGGAATCAAAGTTATTGTTTGCGTCTCAACGTTGAAACATCATTGTTGATTCAACATTGAATAATGGTTGATCAACGTTGCAACTTGATTTCAACCATTTCTCAACGTTGGAACAACGTTGCGTGCCCACTGGGTTTGTTCAAGTCAGAGCAATAATTCAATAGAAATAACAAGTTGTTTTGAATGGAATATTGCCCATTTTTTGCAATGCATGGTCGACGGAGGCGCACCCCACACAAAAAATACAAGGCTCGTCTTTTAATTGCTGTAAAAAACATAACATAAAAGAAGGTGTAAGACTTGAAGATTTATGGCTAAATGTATCAATGTTAATTAGAGCTCCCTATTATGTGGAAAAGGAATGTAACATATAAAAAGCTGCGGAAAGCTCATAAACTACAAAAGATCTTACATAGCTTTTATATGGATCAAATTGAAGCAATATAAGCTGCCTTTTTCTTTTTTTTCTTTTTTTAACAAAAATGGTACTTTCAACTAAAATTATCATGCTGTTTTTTTTTTACGTTCTTTTGGTCTTATTTTGTGGAGAAAGCCTTGAAAAAGCGTTAATTGAAGCAAAATTGAAAAAGTGTCGTCCAGTACAAAAATTGAACCGATATATATTCCTTAGAAGATAAATCTTTTTTCTGACAAAAAATTAAAGTTTTTTTTTTCAAATCTTACTTATGACAAAGGTTTAAGTTACATGCAGACTTAGCATTCTAGCAGGGTGTTGCAGCAAAATATAATTCTAAAAAAGACAGCTCATATTGCTTTAACACTTATCTATAATATTGTATATATCTAAACCCGGGGATGTATTTTACACCATGTGTGCATGCAGCTTTGCACATTCATCGATGATGAGACTTTTAGTACAACTCTCTCTCTCTCTCTCTCTCTCTCTCTCTCTCTCTCTCAGACAGTTTGTTATTCCCGTGTTTTCTACGCATAAATCTATATCACTTAATTTTATATGAATGATAATGAAACAATTATTGATATTTCTAACCAGTAGTTCATTTAAAAAGTCGCCCGCAATACACATATTATCAGGTGTTCTTATAAGTATCAGCCAATGATTAGCAACGATATTTATTTTGAGGAATCCGATCTCGAAAATAAACAAGTTACAAGTTCTGTAGAGGGGACTACAGGATATTATTTTTAATGATGAGATCTAAATGCGTTAAATATATTTGATGTATAGCGGTTTCCTCCCCTTGACCGTTCGTTTTTATTTTTGACAAACCAATTTAACAATTTTTCAGATTTGAGACTAATTACAAAGGCTTTGTTCTTTACATTTTTTTTTCAATCAGATGCATGCACAGGGTGAAGCTCTGTCATTCAGTCAACGGAATGATAGCTTGATGGTCTGGAAAGGTGACTGAATGGGACAGCTATGCCATTCAGTCACATTTCAGTTACCTTTCAGTCACTTTTCAATTGACTGAATGGCAGAGATTCATCCTGTGATGTTGGTTGTATATATGTATGACATGGCTCGAAGGTATACTATAAATTTACTGAATTTATTTACTTCGAAAAATAAAGATACTAAAAATATATTTTTTTAAGGAAATAAAGTTTTTAGCATTACTAACTACATTTTGGTAAAATTTTGAGCATGTGTCATTTTTTAATTACGTTGTTTATTGTGTCGAGGGAGAATCTGAAAACGAGCCAAAAAATATTCATATTACACGCTTTAACCTTTTTGCTGCTATGACACGTTTTGGGGGTTTTTTTTACGATGCAAAGGAAAGGAACTGACAGAAAAAGCGAATAAATATAAGCATTATTATCATACATGTATAATGTATAAATCTTAGGAAGTCATTCATGCATATATTTTATTGTGATATATTCCTACTTTATATGATTTTGTTTGGAATGAGTTTATGAACGCGGAACATTCAATGGCAAGATTGGAAAGCTTGCATAAATTTCAACTGTTACAGTCAAAACATTTGAAATAGGCGGAGACAAATTGACTCGGAAGTATGGGAAAACATTGGATTGAAACTGTAGTTAATTAATCCATCTCAGCGTTTTTAACTTGCTATAAAAGAGGTATAGCGTCTTTTCCCACTATTTCGCCTACACCTGTGTTTGGACGGAAAGTTCCTGTTACTAAAAAAAGCCTCAGGTACTTAGCTGTTACAATATGATTTTCGAAGCCTGGTTTCATAATGGTGTATGATTTGTCATAAATTCGGGAAACTCTGTGTATAACAGTAGTTGATATTCTGAACCGTGATAAGTTCAAGCAAAGTGCAATGGATCTAAGTGCAAATAGAGTACATGCACAGTGTTAATGAAGAGAACTGTTCATATTGGGTGTACTCATGTTCAGACTGAATTAAACAAGATAATATTTTTAAAAACCCAGAAGATTAGATACGTGTAACTTAATTTCTCTATTCTGTTCATGTTTCAATTTAAGTGAAAAAAATTTACTACTTAGTGTATTCGATCCAGCGGCTACAAAATCAACAAGAGGCCCATGGGCCACATCGCTCACCTGAGCAACACAAGACATAATAAAATCAGCTAAATATAAACCTACATCAAACTTTGAACCTTATATGTGGCACAACAATTATTCAGGACCACAGTCTAAACAACTGAGAATCAACAAATGTCAATATGATTGTATATAAGTAATACTATATGCTAAATATTTTTGAGAATGATCAAATTTATTTCCAATGTCAAATTTTGACCCCCCGCCCCTTTATAGTTTCATCCTTTTTTATTTGATTTTTAAAGATTTTTCTCTCTATATATAACACTACCTGAGAACGCTTTCACTCAAGTAACAGCTTTTCTGCTCAATTGATTTTCAAAACTAAGATATTTCTCTTTACATTCCTATGTAAAAACTTGACCCCCCCCCCAATTGTGGCCCCACCGTACCCCGGGGATCATGATTTGAACAAACTTAAATCTACACTACCTGAGGACTCTTCCATGCATGTTACAGCTTTTCTGGCCAATTGGTTCTAGAGAAGAAGATTTTTAAAGATATTTTTCTATATA
The DNA here is from genome assembly GCA_015776775.1 of Magallana hongkongensis. Taxonomy (NCBI): domain Eukaryota; kingdom Metazoa; phylum Mollusca; class Bivalvia; order Ostreida; family Ostreidae; genus Magallana; species Magallana hongkongensis. The sequence continues at coordinate 12,842,770 of CM027469.1, forward strand.
TTCCTATTTAAAAATTCGACCCCCCATTGTGGCCCCACCGTACCCCGGGGATCATGATTTGAACAAACTTGAATCTACACTACCTGAGTATTCTTTCATGCAAGTTACAGCTTTTCTGGCCAATTGGTTCTAGAGAAGAAGATTTTTAAAATACACCATTACTTTTTAACTAATTCCTAATTATCTCCCCTTGAAAGAGGGCGTGGCTCTTCATTTGAACAAACCTGAATCCCCTTCACCTAAGAATACTTTATGGCAAGTTTGGTTGAAATTGGCCCAGTGGTTCTTGGGAAGAAGATGAAACTGTGAAAAGTTTACAACAAAGACGACGAAAACGACGACGACGCCAACGACAGACAACGGACAAATTGTGATCAGAAAAGATCACTTGAGCCTTTATCTAAAAAGACAAATCAAACAATACACGTGGGTATTAAATAGGCGGACAGTACGTGATTTACCATTCAAAAATGTTTAATATTCTACCATATGCGCGGGGGTTATTTTACGCGGTTTTCAGCTTACAGTGTAACTAGTGTAAATTCCCCCACGCGTAAAAAAACGTTTACAGCGTACATTTTTCTTTTCTTATTAGGGTGACATAATCTGATCAGTTGTATAATTTAAACAAAAAACTGAGAGATATTCAGCACTTCGTTCTTTAAATGGTTGCTGGTATATTAATATTACAACAAATTCTCTATATTAATAACAACGTGTTTAGATGTTTGTGTATTATGATGGCAATTGTGAACTAAATGTAAATAGTTCAACTCTTTCATTTTCTGTGTGTATAAACTTCCTAACATTGCTGACATGAATAATATGAATGACAAATGTACATATAAAAAAAACTTTATTTCCTTGCCAATAATACAAAATTCCTAGGAGATGTCATTGGATCGAAAATCGGCACAAGATGAGATGAAACACCTACAATATAAAAACAAAACACTTTACATCATATTAAGCATGTTATCAAATTGTACATATCTGTTCAATAATATTGTAAGATATACATGTACACCTACACTCTTTCACTTCATCAAATATAATCTTAATTCAGGAAATACACAAATGTACTTCAAATGTCTCTGTTATATCAAAATACTTATTTCTAACATTGTTTAGCAATACTTTGCAAAAGGAATATCTTTATTGTAACAATTAACACTTTGACTAGTATGCATGTGCAATAAAATCAACATAGAAATTTAATATTAAAGCTAAAACAACACTACAGGGTAACTCTGAAAATACTATACAAAAATGTGTCAATATGAGTGACAAGTCAGCATTATAATCAACAATATAATTACTTAAAAACAGACCTTGTTCATAAAGATAAAGTTGCCTGTCCAACAAAATCAGTGATTCCACAACAGGACTCACGGAGAGTCGGAGGCTGTAGAAGATCACCACCTGCCTCCATTGCTCCAGGAAACAGGAAGCTCCCTCCAAAATGTCGCCTGGTATCTCAATACTTAATCCCAATCTTTTTAGTCCTTGAATTGCATATCTGGGAATAGAAAAATCTGTTAGTAATGATTTAGTTTATATTTACATTCGCAAAGTTATATGAATCAATAGAAAAGCAAAAAAGTCTTTTCTTTAAAAAAAAAAGCAAAATCAATCATTTCTGTAAAGACATTTTGAGAGGAAGTCCTATTTTTGACATAACAGTGATAACTGAGTGAGCTTATTGTTTGACGGATGGATTGCTATATACAAATATAAGTTGGTTGCCGCATGCTAAAAATAGATTTCATCACGTATCGACCAATTCAATATTCTGGTGAACTCAAAATAGCTATACATGTATACATGGTACTACTAACATTTAATATTTTTTTGAAGTGGGGGGGGGGGGGGGGGTGAGAAAAATTTTTCCTATGCAACCTCCAAACGATAAGCCGATGCAGTAATTATTGTGACATCATTAAAAAGTTCACAAAGAAATGAGCGTTTTTACTATTCTATAGATTCAAATAAAACATAATTGCATATGTAAATATCAAAACGTAACTCACTGAATGAAAGAGAGATTCTCAGCCTTCCTGATGGACAGTTTCTGGGCCCCGGTCACAAAGTCTGGCTGTAGCTGGAGAACAACCCACTGTAGGGCCGCCCTGTAACAGTGAAGCTTCAGGGCAGGGGGATTATCTGTGTGATAAAAATAGACACAGTTAGAACACATTGCAGTGTGTATGTGTAGGAAGTCAATATCATATGCATTGCATTATATTCTAAATGAAAAGTATTTTATTTAAACCCTTAAGTAGCATCCCAGTAACAAACAGTCTTTTTTACATATTCGCAACTTGTCATAACCATTCATAATACTTTTTTGACATTGCCATCAAAGTTACTGCTGAATAATATACAATTGATAAATTTTGTTTCAGAAAATTAAACAAACTATATGTTTTTTAATAGTATATTACATGTACCTTTTAATCTTTGAATGTAAGAGTCAGCAAAATGGCATGCCATTTCCCTTGCTTCATAGCTGAGAGCAGAATGTGGCAGCTGTTGTACAAACTCACTCATTGGATATCCCACTGGCTCCGTCTCCAGATTCCTGTAAACAATAGCATTGTTGTAGATTTACTTAATGTTTCATACATGTAAAACATATACATTTAATGCATGAAACATTTTCACAGTACATGTAAAAAGTTATTTAGCAAAGGAATGTATCAGAGTCTGAGAGTTACATTAAATGTTTCAGGATATTCATTTTCTGTGCAAAGTAGTGTACAAGTAAAACAAATTTAAAAAGAGTCCTTACTTTGCTGTAGACAACTTCATATAGCAACAGCCAACAGATGCTAAACCCTGTATGTCTGGACAGGAAGTGAACACTCTAAGCATTGTGGGAGTCAGGTCACCACAAGCATGGAGACCAGTCAACAGGAAGTGTTGTCTGGTGCTGATATCACCACCGCCAAGGAAGGACAACACTTGGTACCCAAGACTACCCTCCTTTCCTTCATTTGTTACACTAGCGTTATCACTTACAATACATTTTTCACACTTGTTTGTTCTTATTGCACCATTCTCAGCTTTCTCAGTATGCAGAGCTAGTGTCAAATTCTCACAACACATTTCATTTTCATTCAGTATGTGGTGGTCTTGTGCAGTGGATATGTTCAAAGATGAGCTTTGGCACTTTTGACAAAATGAGGAACACAGGTTTTGTTTATACTTATCACAGTCACTACATGGCCACTTATCACATGGATTCACTGAGCATTTACTACATGTGGTCTCTAAACATGATGTATCACACATTAATCTGGCTTTTTTTCTGGAGTCTAAACAATTGAAATGACATGTTGTTCTATCATCCCTCTGTTCTAAGTTTGATAATGCATTACTTGTCTTTGACTTTGACTGTGGTGGTGTTGATTTACTATCCCTCCCATCTGAGCCATGGTTTCTACTTGTAGAACATGTAGTTCTGTCAAATGATCTCTGGATGATGTCAAGGAATTCTCCTTCTGTTGTGTCTGCTGTGATGAAACAGGTCACATGATTTGGGAGATCGGCCTCACTTTGATTTTCAGATCCTCTCTGCTCTTTTACCTAATGACAACAAATGTTTGATTAACTATCGTTTTTCCAATTAAATTTAATAAAAATAGATTTCTAAATGGGATTAAATATTCACCTTTCTTATTTGTCTTTGAGCATCCCTAAAATTGAAAATAATGGAATTATCATTTAGCACTGTATGCATAAATGTAGATTATATATTATCTAGCAAAATTTTGAAAATTGAAACATACCTTTATCATTATATCTATAATTAACTATTTTGTACATGCATAGAATGACTGTTGAAAGTTAAGTCTATGCATTAAAACTTCCTCTACTGACCAGTTGGTACATGTAATAATGGTATAATCCATTCTTGATCTAGAGAGCGATTCAAGGAGAGGGAGTCAGGCTGTTCTAGACATTTCAAAATTTAAACTTTTTATACGTATAACATGTTCAGAAAATCAACATTGACATCTCTCACTCAATAAATTAGTATTAACGCCCCTCACCCCTCTTTCCCCTGCCGACAAAGCTATCCCAAGGAAAAATAGAACAAACTTCTGTATCTGCCCTTGTAATCTTTAACTGACCTGTCATATTTCTGGGCTTTGGGGGCATGGCATCCCTCAGCTTCCACTGTGGTGACCTTGAACCCATGCTGAAAGGTCAAATACCTGGACAAATGACCTTGACCTGCTCCAACATCCACAATGTTCTGGCAATCACACACATCTCCCAGGGCTCTCAATGTCTGAAATTATATTAAAATGTTTATAATGTACATTGCTCTGTGAATATTTAAGCAATGAATCATTATTTTTCTTAAAAGATACAGTCTCATAACTGCAGTGGCGTGTGAATACAAATTGAGAAATGTTGTAGTCTACAGCATTCAACGCTTGTGACGTCACAATTATTCTCGTAATTTTAACCTTTGAATACCCTGTGTGTGTTTTTAAGTCTTATAACTGCTGTAGCTTCAACACACTTTACAAGCAAAAAATATGTAGAACGTGAATATATTTATTTGACTAGTGTTCTACTATTTTAGGGCCTATCACAATCACCAATTGAAAATATTTACAATATGAACTCTTTCAACTATGTGAAAAAAAAGTTAATTCCTTAAAACAAAAATGGAAGACTTCATTATGTGTATGTGTAAACATGAATAAGTATGGTTACAGCTTTAAAAAATGTCCCACCTTTCCAAGATGATTGATTTCATGAAGTTTTTTGGGCTTCACATGCTTCCTTAAATATTCTGTATAACCTTGGTCAGACTCTGAGGCTTTATGAGAGCTTGGAATATGGTCATTTCCTGACTCTGTAAACAAGATTGATTTTATACAAAAAACAGGGCCGGGATTCATAAATTTGTTACTTCTTAATATGGCTGAATACTATAAACCCACTTTTTTTCAAACCAACTACTGTAAACATATTATTTTTGGCGTGTACGATACTTAGCAGAAATAAGTTTTTGAGCAAGTTGGCATGGATTTGAATTAGCATATTCCTAATTGTGACAATTTTTATACATATACGTATGGCATTTAGCAATGTACTTGATTTTGCGGAAGCCGCATTTCGCCAAATGCGCTAAATAGAATACACAGCCAAATGTAATATTTTTACAGTATTTTGTGATAAACTGAGATAAACTGATTTGCTTTGAATAATTTTAGAGATCAAAGTTGTGGACTATTGAGAAAATATATGTTTTAGAGACAATTGAGGACTTGAGGAAATACACAGCCATATGTAATATGTTTACAGTATTTTGTGATAAACTGAGATAAACTGGTTCACTGTGAATAATTTTAAAGATCAAAGTTGTAACCTATTAGAGGAAAATATATGTATTAGTGACAACTGAGGACTTCAGGAAATATTTGCAATGACAAGGCTGTCAAGAACCTTGCAAAAATTTTAATTTCTCAAAGTGAATTAAAGTTGGTGTACAGTTACAGTGCAATAGTAATATTGTACAATTATATACATTTCTTACTTTTCCCCCTGGCTGAAGATAACTGTAACAGGTCATGAACTTTCACCTCCTGTTGTGACCTTGGCAATGAAAAAGTCTGAGTGCATTGCCTGAAAGCCAGCAGAGAGAGGGGGTACACCTTGGATGGCAGGCTAACAAAAAATACAAAAAAATATAAGACCATTAAATTGAACACTTTATGTTTGCATTATCTTATTACAAACTTAGAATAGCATTTTTAATTCAGATATCCCAATGAATAATATAATGACAAAATCAAAAATTGATTTTTTTCAATGTACTCCAATCAAAACTTTCTGCATTTTAAATTTGAATGTATTTTGTTGTAATTGATTGATCATACAAATCTACAATTTCCTGTTCTCTTGTAGTAATCCAGATATCAGCATATTCAAATTTGCCATTCTCTTCGGTAAGACTTTTCAGGAAAGCTGTTACATTATGTACTGGATTTACTTTAAATTTGTAACTGAGAAAAGTTTGACCCAGGTCAATTATTGGATACATCACTGTCTCTATACATACACCTGTAGTGCCTTTAAGTCACAGTTTAACAATCACATGACTTCAATATTCTCAGGAAAGCAAACTAGAGGTACTGTGAGCAAGCTCACAATTGATACCCCCCGCTAAGAAAAATCATAACTCATGTATTTTTTCTATTATAGAAAATATTGAATGAATCTATTTCATCGTCCATTTTCTATAAATAACAACTGCTCTATTTTTTAAAACTGTTAATGCTTATATGAGTACACAAACCAATTTCTATTCTTTAAATTCCATTTTAGTTCAAGTTAACTGTTAATGCATGAGGACATTTGCATCCTTATGTTAACAAACATGACTCGAATCAAACGAAATTCCACATGTCAAGCAGCCACTTAATATAAACATTTTGAATTATTGGTATACTGAGCCCGATTTTTTTTAACAATGACCTTTAAACTTCCTCAATTGACCTTTGGTCAAGGTCATGACATACTCTCAGGTTATAAGCATTCTAGATGTGAATTAAGAACTTCCAATATTTGTCCATTAAAAAGATATGGACTGGACACGAGTTTTATACTTTTCTGCAAGTGACCTTGGCCTTGCCCAAATGACCTTGGGTCAAAGTCATGACAAACCCATAGCTTATAAGCAATCTTTGTGTGAACTGAGAACTTCCAATGTTTCTCCAGAAGAAAGATATGGACCGGACAAGAATTTTGCAATTTTTTCTGTCAGTGACCTTGACCTTGCCCGAATGACCTCGGGTTAAGGTCATGACACACCCTTGGGTCATTAGCAATCTTTGTGTGAAGTTAAAACTTCCAATGTTTCTCCATAAGAAAGTTATGGACCGGACACGAATTTTGCACTTTTTCTGCCAGTGACCTTGACCTTGCCCGAATGACCTTGGTTCAAGGTCATGACACACCCTTAGGTCATAAGCATTCTTTGTGTGAAGTAAGTACTTCTAATGTTTCTCCATAAGAAAGATATGGACCGGACACGAATTTTTCACTTTTTCTGCCAGTGACCTTGACCTTGCCCGAATGACCTTGGTTCAAGGTCATGACACATCCTTAGGTCATAAGCAATCTTTGTGTGAAGTAAGAACTTCTAATGTTTCTCCATAAGAAAGATATGGACCGGACACGAATCGAACAGACAGACGGACGGACGGACGGACGGACGGACGGACGGACGGACAAGGTGATTCCTATATACCCACCCAAACTTCGTTTGCGGGGGGTATAATTAAACAATTTATGTCATGGTCATGAGAGGTGGGCAGGCAAAATGAGTTTAATAATCAGTTGTTAAGTGTGGGTTGGACTTCCTTCGAGGATAAATATAATAATACACTGGCCAGTAAAACTGATCATTGACAATATTCCCAAAAACCTCCAAGGTTTTTTTCCTACCCCAAAAGGTTCAGAATCCTTTTTTTATATCCGGAATTGCCCTGATGTGAGAGAGCAACATCCAGTTACTATTTTTGTTGTTTAAACTAAAGTCAAGAGACCCTATAATTTTCATCAGGTAATCTGAGATCAGTACATACGTTGCCAAAATTGCAAGATCTATAGTGAAAGTTAAAAATATTGGTCTTGAGACATAGGCTTAGTGTCTGCTAAATACCTATACTGGCATACAATCAATTCTCACCAAGGATGCATTTCTGGCCAGTGCATTGCAATCATTAGATCAATACATCAAATTCTATTGTTGCTACAGCTCCTCATGAAGCTACAATAGAAAAATATGGAGCAGATCGAGGATCTGAGTTTTATCAGATTGCCGGTTGTCACTTAGATCTCTCTATCATCACTTACCTGTCTTGGGTCAGTAGCCACACAAGCTCTGGGGGTTCGGTGTCTGTTAGACAATCCTTCCAAGACAAAGGCAGGCCACTCCAGTGATCCTTAGTAAAAAAGTCCTACAACAATGTACAATAGAATCATTTGTCTTACCTCCTGCTAATTTGTAAGGAAATCATTGGTTAACAGCAGTCATGTGGAGACCATGTATATTACACACACACTGACAGTCAGTACGAAATATATCTCTCCTTTTGAGCATTATGATGCCATTCTTAGAGCATTGAGACGTCATGTTTTGTACCCAATTGAAACTTGTAACTTTTGTTACGAAACGCTTGATTTTCCTTGTTTAGTTATCTTTGTCATTTACACAAAGGCAGTCGATAAGATATATTTGTTACAGTCATGTAGTGACCAGGTACAGGAAGGTATCTGGTCAGGTATGAAATTTACTAACCAGGTATCATCCCGTACCCTGCCTCTAAATGACTATGTACATATTATAATACTAGAAAGATAAATTAAGTTTCTTTCAAAAATGTAAGTATATGCTGGTCTACATGTGCACTATGACAAAGACTATGATAAGCCCACACAGGTGAGACCTCTACAGCAAAGTACTTTAAACTTCTAAGAGGTATAAACTGGAAAGCAAAACTCGCTTACAACTTTACAAATACCTGTTAATATGCTACTTACAGACACATAAGCGTCTATGATCCAGGTATACAAGGATAAGAATTCCGTCAACTTCTTAACATACTGCCTTAATAATAAAACAGAGTTCTCGTCACATAACAGCGACATGGCGATCTGAGTTTGATGCTGATGGTGTCCCCCACAGACTTCTTACTGCACAGCATGGACAAATCTTCGTATGTGTAATTTCCCCCCACAAGTCACAACTGCTTCTTCTTTCACCGAGGAAACTCGAGACGACGAGTTAGTTTTTCTGAAGGTCGAACCCGATCTAATATTTTCTATAGTTGTATCGCCCTTAGACCGTTTGAACCCATGCACATCTTCATAATGGAATATCAAATCTCTCTTAAAAAAATATGTATTACGGTGCTACCGTTGGGGCGAGCGCAGCATGTGATAAAATAATGAATTATGATAAAACAATAAAAATAAAAGTAGCGACGTAAAGTAAATGAATTTGAATGCAGAATATAGTAAACACGCCTATTTTTTCCAGTAAATTTTCATTATTCATAATTCATAGGATTTTGTTATCTATTTATATATAGAATTTATCTCGGATAAAATGTTCGCGGGTAGGTTAAGGCAACTCTGAGTTTAATGACCGTCAAAATTATGATCAATTTAAAAACTGTTTATTTTTATGAAAACAGTGCTGAATATTAATACCAAGTGAATGTGTTCACCATGATTTTATTTTTCTACTTCGGAATCGACTCGATCTTTGAAGCTGCCGTATCCCCGAGTACCCAAACTCCGTCACCATATGCAGAAAACAGTCCGCGTTTCTCTGCAAATTATTTTTGGCGGTTTTTATCATTTGCGATCACTAAATATAACATGAAACGTTATAATTTATAAAATTATTTACAAAAATATTTTTATTATTATTCAAATAAGCCCTCTGAATACGACGTTTATCACACGTGCTATCATAACTTATGAACCTAACTCCGTCACCCACATGATCTATGATACGCCAGGGAATGAAGACACATTAACAATTTAGTTTAAACTCAACTTGTATCTAGGGCAAGTTATAATAAGTAAAATCGGTGCATACAATTTAAATTGCGTATCATTTCATCAAAGTGAAATGATCACCAGAATAAAAAAAATTGTCCTTGTAACAACAATCACAATGACCTTTTCAGAATTTATGGATGTCGTTTGATTTTTGTCCTTACATGTTTCAAATATATCATATCAATAATCAATATATTAATGGTTATATTATTTATTTATTACATCTTTTATAAATGTAGCATATTCTATAATTACCGACACACCGTATATATCTGTAACCCTGTATAAGGCAAAAATTACGGCATGAGCTTTTTGACGTTATCATCAGTGTAGTGCATAAAGGCTATTGCGGACTGAAAAAAATGTATTAATAACCATAATAAAAAATAAATTACATGTGAATGTTTCATTTTGACCTCTCTTAAAATGACTGACCACAGTGAATAATCAAATAGGCCCGCATGTCAGAAATATCGTTATTTTAGTGCACCCGTAAAAAGGTGTTAGCTGATTTCAGGCAATAATTGTTGCAGAAAAAGAACAGGGTGTAATTTTTTTATGTTTGAACACATTCTTAAATTTAAACGTTGTAAATTGTTGACATTTGATTGAGGATTTTTGACATGCAAAAAATGACGTCATAATCGCACTTGATTTCAAACGAATGTGTCACAGGGGCAGATGAACAGACGAGGAAGTCACGGATATTTTTTATTGACGAAGCCGTATCCGCCATAATCCGGGCAACTTTAATTTTCCGGATTGCTAAGTGACTGCTGGCGGCAAAAATGAATAAAACAATCACTATGAATGAAAATGTTTTTATATCTTGTTATTATTTACCGTGTATTAATTCATTTTGTTTATAAAGGTAAATTATAAATATTTCAACTAATTAACTTAGTATACTTCAATCATAAACTTAAATATCAATATTTACATATCGCTGACCCCTGACGTCATGGGGTTATCATTCATTCTGAGCAATGGCGAAGATGAGCTGCACAACTTCAATCATTATCCTTGTAAGTGTGAATTTTATATTTATAAACTATGAGATTGCAATCAAAATGACATAAATAAGTGAAAGAGGTAACAGTTAATGTTAATCGATCCTTTTAAGTTTGGAAAGTTCTTATATTGCTTGTAATATATCACAATTGTAATGTAGACTGAACTCTGAAGCTTAAGTATGTAATCGCTATTAAAAGGAGAGATTCTTTTAAACGTATGTGGTAGAATATCATGAATGATGATGAACAAAATCATTATGGTATTGTTTGTTGGTATCTGTATTTATATCTTTTGATAAAAGCAAAACAAACAAATAAACAAGGTACTGTGCATATCGATATAAGTAAAGTGGGCGGGGCTCTTTGATTTCAGTAAAAAAAAAAAAGGGGGGGGGGGTTTGTTTCCTGTTTATTGTAAGGCAAATTTCGTTTATATTAAAGAGATTCAGGTTAATGATTCCAATTAAGGGCCCTTGCATGTATACATGTGTATGATTGCTCTAAGGTTACAGTGAATGTCTATCAATGAAAGATACATATACACAAAATATGGATAATATACCAGACACTGCATGCACTGTTATTTATACCCACAACAGTTCGGAAGTTCACATACACACATGTATTATAGATATATTTGCATTCCAAATGTATTCCTCATAAGTGGTATTTGGTTTATTTTGAAACCATACTTGCAGATAATTTGTTGTCATATGCATTTTCACAATGTCAGGTGTCCTGTGTCCAGCAGTAAGCCTGGATCCATGGCGACGTGAAAATGATGTGTTGCAACAATATTATAAAATTCTGATATTGTATATCTTTAGATTGTCTTTACATGATAAAACAACTTGTTATATAAAATTGCTGTTATGCAATAATGCATATTTCTCTCAATCTGTGAAATGAGTTCATCATACAGATGTGTATGTCTGTACATTTCACAGTAGCAATATTGATTAATCATCCTCTGCATTTACATTTTTTGAAATAAACTCTTAGTTAATATTCATAAAGGCACATACTGTTTAAAATTAAAATTTATTTATTGATATTTTCTTTACTTTTATAGGCATACATACTGAGCTTGATTATGTCAAGCTCATGCATGTATACAGGGATGGAGCATAATTACTTTTCTTTTTCAGTGAGTATTTGTGCTGTATATACATGTATGAGAATAGCTTATAATATCATAATGGCCATAAATAATCCCTTACTTGGGGCAAGAATTAACCATCTTATCTGTTAGCATTTTTGGTAAAAATTAATCAGTGCATGCCATTTTAAATTGTTCTTTTAGTTGTTACACATAGTTGTTTTATTTGTCTAAACAAATTCAATGGTTTTATAATTTTTTACTAAAATTATTAGGATATTCAACCCCAGCTTCCTACAGTTAACCAACAAACACCACAAACCGGAAACCCCCAGATTATGACGAATGGCACATCTGACCAAACAACTGAGGTAAACTACTGGTAGTTGTTAATGATTTAAAAACTTCCTAGCATACCATACATCCAGGTTTCTTTTTGGTTTTTGCTAGGTACAAAATTTGCCAAAATTGGAAAAATGTGCAATTTTTTATTTTCCTCAGTAATTTTTTGCAACTTAAAAAGTTTCTTATAGCTAACAATACCAGTTATAATTTCTACTTATTTATTGAAAAAGTTTAGAATATATCATTGCAAAAATTTCCAGATATACAGTACCTTAAGAGGGATAAATGGTTGTGGCCATTTTAAAACTATTTTAATCTCTTTAAGTAGAGCTCTTTATAAAATACATGTATAGGAAAAAGTCAAATTTTAAAGCTAGAATATTAAATTGATTTTTTTCTTTACTAATAAAAGAAAGAGTTTACATCCAAAGATATCATATCTTAGATTTGAATAAAGGTCTGATAGATAATCTGGTGTTCATTTAGCCTCCTTAATTAATAACTTAATATTTTATGATATTTTTACAATTAATGAAAACAGTTGTAATTTATAAATTCACAAGATTGTTTTGATAGTTTCAGCTGCAAAACGTTGAATTTGAAGAAATGGAATTGAATGTTAAAGAGGTAATTTAACTACAAATTTCATTTATTATAAGATCATGTATAAAATTATCCAGCAAAAATGATAATGAAGGTGTGATGTGCAAATTGAGTCAAACAGCCTTACTTTCTACACTTAATAGCAGATCATTTAGATTATGATGAATAATTTCAATAGCTACCCTTAATTATACTTACATAAACTGGGTGAGAACAATTAATGCTTTTTAAGAAAATTATTCACTTCATAGAAAGCATAAAATGTTCAAACTTAGTTTATACTAAGTCTTGTATAATTTATGGTAGCTTTTGAATTGTTTGATTGAATTAAGTTGCCTGAATATTTATGTTAGGATGAGGCATTACTTTAGATGTTCATAGATTCAAAATGTTGGAAGAATTTATGCATAAACATGTACATGTTATTTAACTGCATGATCTGTTTCATTAACATTTTTCATTTTAAACAATATTTTATTATGTAAAAAAATATTACATAATAGGATTGGGCAGCAGGCAATCTGCCTATTTGAGCCCTCTCCTTTAACAGTCAATTTGACAAACATTGATGGTACAATGTAACAATAGAATAAAGTAGAGAAAAACAAAGGAAAAATAAGTGGAATCAAGATGCTTGGTACCGGGTATTATTTATGTACAAAATGAAAAACAGTTGTCCCCATATAGCAGTTCAGCTGTTTGAGTGACACTGTGAATAATGCATTAAAACTTAAATCTTTTGGTAGCTAATATATAATCATGTACAATCTTAAATATAGCAACATTTTTGTTATAAGGCAAACTACTGTCCCCATATAACAATAGGTCCAGAGAGATGGGATATCTAAATGTTAATTACTTATTGACTGTATAAAAACTTGCCTCTGTGCATCATAATGTGGACAGACAAAAAATAGTGATAAGCATTTTCAGATACATAAGATACAAAAAATGATTGAATAGGTCAGCATTTAAATTGCTTGCATTATTTCTTATCTGACAATGTATAATATTTGCTTTTCTGTTTCCAAAGTCATAAAGTTTGTTTGGCTTTCTAAAGAATATGTTTTTTATGGCTTTTTTGAATGAAGACTCAGTTGGTAAAATTCTAATGTGAAGAGGTCAATTCATTCCATAATTTTATAGATGAAGGTAGAAAACTGCTCATAGAGGCAGTTGTTTTTATCTGGGGTATAACAAATTCAAAATCATCTTGGTGTCTTAGTGAGTAATTATTTTGCGGTGTACATAGCATAAGTAAATCCTGTAGATATTTGGGGGCAAGACCATGGACCATTTTATAAAATAATGTGAGTTTATGAACCTAGCTTTCTTTTATCTGATAGTAGATCAATACCCAATTCATCATATATAGAGCTGACCTGGATGAGTTACTTCTAAGACCTGATATAATCCTTGCAGCAGTTACTTGAATATCTTCTAGAAGTTTAACTTCTCTATCTGAACAATTATCCCAAACTATATCAGCATATTCTAAAACTGGTCTTATAAATGAAAAATATATTTTTTTAGAGAGCAACTACATAGCATATATTTAACAAGTTTCAATAGGTTTAACCTTATACAAGCTTTTTCATGAATAGAATTAATATGTTGTTTCCAACCTCCATCATATTGGAGATTTACACCAAGATGGATGTGACTATCAACTTTTTGTATAAATGGACCATGGACACCAAACTGCACAGGGGGATGAGATATATTTTTTCTACTAAAATCAAGGTTTTTGGTTTTACTGGGATTAAAATCAACTGCCCATATGTCAGACCATTTACATATTTTGTCAAGATCAGAAACAAGCCTGTGTGTCATTGTCAACAATAACATATATAGAAGTGTTTCATTAACATGAAGATGCATTGTCAGTCTAAGGCACTTTTCTGGTAAACTCTGCATGGAGTTCAAAGTACATGTACATATAATTGTATACAGTGTCCAATAGAGTTTCATAGACTTACAAGACTTAGCTGCCAGTGAACAGTTATACATTATAGTGTTTGCAAAACATGTGCATCTTAAGTTATATCAAACCATGTGCATATGTCTTCTATTATATAGACTTGCTTCAAATTTTAGGCAGAAAATTTTAATGAGCTCGTGAAAACCTACACAGATGCAGATGTGGAATTTGAACAACAAAACGGATACCTGTCATCATTTGGTCTGCAAAGAAATCCAATCACAGGTGATGGTAATTGTCTGTTCCGCTCAATAAGTTTATCCCTGTATGGTCATCAAGATAATCATCAGGAGCTAAGAAATTTGGCCGTCGAAACACTGAGAGGTAATATGCATGTTTTTCAAAATTATTTTCTAGATGATGCAGGTACAATAGATGAACAAATAAACCGTTTAGGCCAACAATATACATATGCAGGTCAAGAGTCAATTTTAGCACTGTCCATGGCTTTGAACATTAATATCTTGGTCACATTTGGAGGAGATGTACATAATCCTCAAATAACTACCTATGAAAATACTTTTTCACAAGGTCAGCCTCAACAAACCATCCATATTGCATGGAGAAGAGCTGGTGGAGGTCATTATGAGTCTATCACCGAGGTAGATACAAGAAACCAGTTCTCTTCCTTTGTCCCTAGGTTAGATCCAGTGTTGTTACCAGGTCAAGATCATAGCAATACAAAACCAAAAGGTTCACAATTTTCAAAGCCAATCAACATGCATGATTATAAATCACTTAGTTCTCCTCCTTCAATATCTGCACTGCACTCTTATGTTAAATCTGAGGACAGTCCACTAAGTCACAGTCAAGGTTCCAAGATGTGTCATCAGTGCAAGGTCTCCTTTAAAAAAGTAGAGAATTTAAAGAAACATGTCAAAAGGTTTCATTCTGGTCAGGGTCAAGCTCCATCTGTTTGTTCTAAGCGTAAACTTCAAGCCTGTATGATTTCAACATGTTCCATGCAGTTTCAAACAGTAGATCAACTTATAGAACATGCAATAAATGTTCATGATGCTAATATTAAAGTTGAACATATGACATTTGACAATTTAGCTCAGTTTTCAGAATTCCGAAGCAATGAAGAGCTGTCCTCTAACACTAGATTCGTTCGGAGGTCAAGGCCACAGAAAAATAAAAAGGGAAATACGGTCTATACTCTAGTCTGTCACAGGAATGGGCCAGTCACTGCGCACAGGGCAAAAGGAACCAAACCAAAGACTTCTCGTAAAAACAAAAAGGGACACTGTCAAATCAATAGCCTTTGCCCAGCACGTTTTGCAGTATGTGAAACAAGTGATGGAAAGGTGGTGGTTAAGTATATCAAATCCCATACCCATTCCTTGTCATTTGAACAAAGTAAGTATTTACCTATTCCTGACAGTTTAAAATCAGAAATAACCAGTATGCTTGCTCTTAAAATTCCAATAAATAATATTATAGACAAAGTAAGGGAACATTTTAGTGACAGAGAGGGTAGGGATAATTTAGATGACCTTAAGTATTATCATTTGATAGATCGAAAGAAAATTCATAGTTTGAAAACACGACTTGTAGATCCTTCAATTATTCAAGACAGTAATGATGCACTGTCAACTTCTTTAAAGGTGGAAGCTCTACGTCAAGAGTCATTCAACCCAGTCCTCCTATACAAACAACAAGGCATTGAAGATCCTTCCAAAAGACTCGCCAAGGAGGACTTTATTTTAGCCATCATGACCAAACAACAGCTGGACATGTACCAAAAATTTGCAGGCCGGATTTTATGCATGGATTCCACACATAAAACAAATAGTTATTCATTCAAGTTAATTACTCTCATGGTAGCTGATGAGTTTCGTAAAGGTTATCCTGTTGCATTTTGTATTTCTAATAGGGAAGATGAATTAGCAATATCTTTATTTCTGTCATCAGTTAAGGCTCTCTCCCCTGAAACAAAGGTCAAGGTTATAATGACAGATGATGACAATGCAGGGTGGAATGCAGCAAAGTCGGTCTTTGGTTCTGATCTTCAGCAGTTCCTTTGTACCTGGCATATTCAAAGGTCATGGATAAAAAATATCCACAATCATTTTAGGAATGATGCTCAGAAAACAGAAATATACTGTTATCTTTGTGCCATGCTGCAAGCAAGATCAGAGAATGATTTCAATAGGTATAAAGAATCATTGATCTCAAAACTTCTTACTATGAATCCTGGGTTCTTAAAATATTTGATGGATAATTACTTTAATCGTCCTGAGAAATGGTCATTGTGTTTTAGGAAAGGAATAGAATATGGCAATGTTAATACCAATATGTTTGTAGAAAGTTTTCATAACCAGCTGAAAACTATATACTTCTCATGGAAGCGCAATAGGCGCATAGATGTGCTTTTAGACACTTTGTTAAAGATAGAGAATGACCATTTTATCAGACACCTACAACGTGTTTCTTATAACAACCCTTCTGATAGTGATGTGCATATTAAGGATAGGCATGACAGAGGTTTGGATATTGATAATTCCAGGGTTAAGCAAATTACCAGCAGTATCTTTTCATTAGATTCTGAAACAGATAATTATATTATAGAGGCCATGCTGGATGATTGCTCACAGGAACATTGTTATAGCAAATGTAAAAATTTACCATGCATAAATCTTTGCTATCACATGTATCAATGTTC
Organism: Magallana hongkongensis; assembly: GCA_015776775.1. NCBI lineage: Eukaryota > Metazoa > Mollusca > Bivalvia > Ostreida > Ostreidae > Magallana > Magallana hongkongensis. The sequence continues at coordinate 12,860,073 of CM027469.1, forward strand.
TTGCAGTGATTACCACAATGGTCATATTTGTAAACATATTCATAAAATTCATTCTCTTTCCAGTGTTTCAGATACTATTGTAAGAGATTCAGATGAAAATGAAGTGCAACTTTGTCATCCTGAACCAACAGCTGCAAACCCTAAAGAAAAGACATCCAAAATACAACTGCAGCGAATTGATAACCTTCTCGACGAACTTGGTCATCAGGTTAAAAATCCACAAGTCATAAAATATAGATTATCTACAATAATTAAGTCTTTAGAAAGTTTAATTTCAGGTAATAAAGCTTGCATGACCATCCAAGATGAAAATCCCATGAAGCTAAATCCCACCGAAAGAATTGCAGGAAACGCAAATAATATACTGCAACCAAGGTTTCACAAAACTGAAAAGAAAAGGGGGCGGCCGAGGAAAACACCACTGAAGAGACCAACAGAAGAGGATATGAAAAAACTTCTAAGGTTTATGAATATTTTTTTTTAATATACTAATCAATAATAGGGATGAATTTGCTTTGGTTAAATGATCACAGAAGATTCACTTATAAATACTTGAAATATATGTTAACTATGGAGAAATATATAAGAGAATATATACCCTACATGTATTGTAAAACTTGATCAAAATGTGACTTGTATAAAAATGCAATACTAGAAATTGATTAACAAATGCTAACTTCCATTGAATCTCATTATGACAGGAATGAAGGGGAGACTCCTACACAGACTGAGGGGGCAGCAGCAGGACCATCTCATGGCTCTGTTGCTCCCTACCCTCCACTCAGGTTGGTTCATCCCCAAGGACAACCACTGCAAGTGTCTCGGAGTGATGAACAAAATGTGTTTTCGTAAGTTACTTCGTTAATTTGATTTGTAACATGTAATTTTTTAAAGTATTATTTGTAATCACTTACAAGCACATTGAAACTACTCCTGTCAAGTGCAATAAATATGTTGAATTTATTGATGTTTTTGTGCTTATGTATGTTTATTGATTTTATTACAAAGTATTGGCCAAGGTGGACTGGGTCAACCATCTTGGATGAGAATACCACCATCTATGTTAGGCAAAAGGATAACTGTTGTCAAAGATGGAAAGCCTCAACAGATCATATTTTCAATTAATGGTACATGATTAATTGTTATACTATGAAATTTTAAAAAATGCAATAGAGATATCTTGTAGGAAAAGTGCATGTGATACATTTTCATACATATGTTTAAAAACTTGTGCTGAAAAATAATTAAGTGAGAAAAATTATGAAAATATAATTATACTGCTGTTAATGAAATATACAACCATGTAAATGTAATAATATACTAGCTAGTGTGTAGACTTAATAAAAGTTGTATTTAATAGGTGACCAGGGAAATCCAGATCCTGATGGAGAGTGAGGGTAGAGGCAGATATGTGGCTGTGGCATTAAGTCAGTCCTGTAGTAGACTGGCAATGGCAAAAAGGTATTTCCTTAGGCCAGTGTCATCAGCTACATATTCTCTACTTGAACTTGCCGGAGATTTGGGACAGCAAATGCACCTAAATGCAACATCTAGTTTTAAATGGTGGGCTGTGGAGGGTAGAGGCAGGTATGTGGCTTTGACATTAAGTCAGTCCAGTAGCAGGCAAGTAACTTATTTGTTCTGGTTAAGCTATTTCTTACTTTGTTTCAGAAGTTAATATAATTTAACATTCATATTCACATGTTAATTTTAAATTTTTAAAAAGAAATTTTAAGAGAGAGAGATTCTGAGAGAGAGAGAGAGAGAGAGAGAGAGAGAGAGAGAGCGAGAGAGACACACACAGACAAGACAGAGAGAGAGAGAGAGACAGAGAGAGCAGAGGGAGAGAAAGGAGTTTGATGGGGTCAAAAGAACATAGAGAGATCTCTGCATGGATTACCATGGTAAAGAAATTAAGGGAATATAAGGTATGTCTTTTGTTTAGGCCCACTTAGATTAATACTAATTAAAGTGAGTTTTTCTGATCAAGAATTGTTGATTTTGTCTGTGCAATGAGTTATTTGTTTTATTGAATTATGTAGTCTCAAAACTACACTGTGTGTGTGTGTAATCACAGATTGAGTTCTGCATTTTATGACTATCTATAGATACACAAACCATTGCAGTTAGGAGACTACATCTTTAAAATAAATACACATGTATTATTAAATGCTTAAGTTTATTTTTATTTATTGATAATATCTGCCTTGCTGTATACTATTACTATCTGCAGTTATTAATTTCTTAAAGTTAAAAAAAGGTTAAATCCTTCTCCATGCCATAAAGGCACATAGGGCCGGGGCTTATCCGCGGTTTTCCATGGTGCTAAGCTGATTAGAGTCATTGACTCCCCCTGGATGGGACACCAGTCCATCGCAGACCACATACAAGTAGTAAGCAGTACCCAATTTCAGCTTAGTGGACTGAAACAGTAGATAAAGTGCTTTGTCTGTTTAGTGCACAACACACAACACCAAGTGACCACAGCAAGGTTTGAACCAGCCACCTTATCAGTTACTGGCCTAACGCCCATTACCATTGAGCTACGTGCTCCACAATGTCTTAAAATCCTTGTATTATTCTCACATTAAGCTCACATTAAGTTAAAACTTCATAACCATTCACTTCCCCATCTGCGTATGTCAAAGCTCTCCACACACTTTTTACAAACAAAATTCATATGGAAAGTAAATATTGTTGCAATGTTTCTGAAGGAAGATTGTATTAGGTGCATGAGCAATGTGGACTACATACATGTAGGTTTATGTTGGTGTTTTTGGTTTTTTGTTTGTCTGTTTGTTTGATTTTTGTAGCATAATTAACTGTTTCCCAACTGAAGAAGCCCGGACAGTTAATTAGATATAAAAATTATGGAATGCTGAACGTGTATTGGTACTTATTTAAAAATTTAGTACTGTTATTCAATAAAAAAAACCAACAAAACTTCAGCATTTTGTAATAGTTTATCCTGCATTACATTTTGTTCAGTTTGACGAAGGGATGCATGTACAATATATGTACAAAATCAAGTACCAGTACTGCAGGATAAACAGTTTAACCACATGATGACCATAACAGTGCACATATCTAATTTTGGATCAATCAATTTAAGAATACAATAAAATATTTATAAAAAATTTAGAGTCTAGATATGGTTATCATGTATTTGGTACAGATACACCTTGTAGTTGAAAACAAACCAAATTGTTTCATCTCCAGCTTAAATTATATGAATAGTTATTTTATTTATGGCTACAGGTGTAATCAGTGCCAATAAAAGGGCAGAAACTTACATGGCAAATAAGATAGATTTTGATGTTTATCTTTCATTTTAAATATGATAATTTTGAAATTGATTTTAAAAACGTAAACTATATACATGTATATTAATAGGTATGATTATAGAAAATACTATCTGTCATGCCATGTAGGTCTTGGGGATTCCTAGTTGACATGAAGGTTAATTTATACCATCATAATATCGCACCCTCATTTGCAAATATTTTTTCTATAAAATTAGGATGGAAAAAACAGATTATTATAAATTGTGAACTTGACTGTCTTTTTTTTTCATGAGATACCCAGACTCATTTAAAAATGTGAGTGATGTATCAGAGCTTGTACCATACTCTCTTCCATAAACAGGTACTACTTACCGTATTTGTCTTAATGTGGTAGAGTCAGACATATGGCATTCCTACTAGCTCTGGCTTTTGCTCAATTGGTAGAGTGCTGGACTGGCGTGCCAGAGGACCCGGGTTCAAACCCCAGCAGAGGCAATAAGTGTCTCTGTTACATTAACTAATATATATAATAATTTTTTTCTGGATAATATGTAATTGAGTATTTAAATGATCAGAAATTATTATAATGATAAATCTGAGCATATATAGATTTCTTTATATCATGTTAAATATTTTTACATGTAAAATGCTGTGACAAGGGGAATAACTCTTTCATATTGTACAAATGTAGCATTAAAATATGATGTATATTTTATGCCTGTTAAAATAATTATATTATATGAATTTATTATGTTACTGAATAATATTGATGTACATGTATATTTACAGATTGAATTAAATCACAACAATAAAAGGGAATAAAATATTCAACAACGAATGTGTCCATCATTTACATCTGTTACCCATGCAGATATTGCATTGGCTGTTTATTTTTCGGCAATGATCACCACCTTCCTAACCCACATAATTCACCATAGAGAGCATTATAGTTAATTTTTATTTGTGTATATTTGATATCAAATGATACGTGGGTGTAGTTTTCTTTGAAAACCCAGATTATTTTTAATTCAGATAACACACACTCAATTAGCTCTGTTACATGTACAGTATGTAATACTGGAAAAATATATCATGGTAAGGCTAATGGTATAATGAGAGATGTCAAGACGTTTGTACAAGGTGTACCTGCATATGTGTGAAGTTAAAACTACATGTACCTGTATTATTTATCATAACAATGAAGCACATAGATATACCCATAAATATGAACTTCCTATTGAGTTTCTAAGCATTGCTTAAAGGTGATAACTTAAGTTTGTTTTACATGTATACATTCAGTGCATTTTTATGTTATTCATGTAGCTATTTTACATATACATATGTATTTTGGCTATCTAAAGCAATTCCCTACTAAATTTATTGTAGCACAAAGTGAATAAGCAACAAATGACATTAACTTGATTTATTGATGGATTAGAACAGCCACCTTATTAATGAAAATGTCTTATCTATAGGATACCAAAATAATTATATTGTCATTTATTATAGGGCTCACAACAAACATGAAACAATTGCTTGTGATCAACTAAGTAAGCACTAGTATAATTTACCGTCCCAGGTAATTAATCTAGGCATTATTGTGTAAATTTTTTTTCTTCATGTAATAAGTTTCTGCATTGTAATAGAGGCATCTTTTCTAATCATTTGGTGGCCTTGAAAAAGGCCGTTTTGACTGGATGGTAGGGTCAACAGCAAAGGTCAGCTAACAGGTAACCTATCTGTACCAATCTGAACAGGAAGGAGGCAGCTGTGCATCACAGGACCAGCCGAAGGGCTGAAAAAATGCTGTGATAGAAACACCTGTTTCCATCATCATTGAGGTGAACTCCATCCCTGTCAAAGTGTTTCTCCTTAAAGAATTTGTGGGAAAAGAAAAAGACTTTCTTCCCCTGCTCGAAAGCACCAAATTCTTTAAGAAGAAATTTATTGACCCGTTTCTTCTTACGGTCATAAGACCGTGAAGAAAGACCCCTGGGTCGCCTTCGACAAAAGATCGAGGCCACAATGATGATGGAATCCGGGTGTTTCTCCCTCAGCACGGTAATCAGCCTCTTCAGCTTCACCAGGACATCAGAGGCGGAGGTCGTGTCGTTGATGTCATTTCCCCCCAGCTGAAGCAAAATAACGTCAGGACTGATCCTCTCTACCAACTGCATGTCAAGGTGGTACACCTGTGGGACAGTTCTGCCTCCAACACCATGCAGATGGACATCAAGGTTGCCATGCCTCATCACTCTGCCGTTCACCCTCATCCAGTCTCTCAGTCGCCTGATAAAGCTGTGCCCAAGAACAAGTGCTCTCATAGTGGCAGCTTCTCTATATGACTACACTGCCCGAGTGTCACGTTTATATAGCCGAAGAGCGGACGTCTGAGAAAGCAGTTATGGCGTTAACACACTAGACAAGGAGTTGCGTCCCTTTCCGATCAGCTGATATGTATTTGTGTTTCTTTAAATATATTTTGCAGAAATAATGAGCAAAGTTTAGTGTTTCCTCTATAAATTAAAGATTGTAAAACATTCTGTACCTATGAAAGTATCACACAATGTACGGAATACTTTAAAAATAGATTATTACATGTATGCAACGCAGAATTATGTTGAAGGGAATCACTTTCATGAGCAAATTATTTTATATTGTGCGTTAATAGTTTGACTTGGAGTAAATATAAATTTCATAAGAGGATTTAACAAGGTTAAAAAATATTTTTATGTATTTGTTGTAAACTGACATCGCATTTATAAAGAGAAATTCGTATAAACTCTTGGCTATGAAACACAAATGTGAAACACGCGGTATTTCTATACATCACCGACACGTAGGCTTAAATGAATCATTTTAAAAAAATTATGTATTAATAATTAAGTGCTAAAATATAAATTTGTAGACTAATATGATGCACGCAGAATATATTTGTTTAACAGACAAAACCATGCTGACCTTCAGCTGATGATAAACATGCAAGCCCTGACCCCAATATCATGAACTACAACATTTATTCTACAAGATTTATTCCTCTGTATGACTAAAGTTATATAAGAAATTGAATTGTGGAATGGGTATGTTTGAATGATTAAAATATATATTATGTTCTCAGTGAATGAACGATAATATATTTTTTTAAACTTATTGTTTATGTACTACTTTGAATTTAAATTGTTTACATTAGTTTTCGAGCGATTAATAAATCGTAACAATTTCTTTTCTTATACAATAAATCATTTTATTTTTTTCAGTTATATTTATGAATAAATTGGGATTTTTAACTGGTAAATTTATATATATTTATAAGTATAACTAATCCGGAAAAATATAACGTAATCGGAAACGTTTTCCGCGTTACATGTAAATCTCGCGAGATCACAGCTTCTGTTCATCTGCCCCTGTGACACATTCATTTCAAACGGCCAGGAGTTTCCCGAAAGTGACGGAGTTAGGGTAGTGACGGAGTTAGGGTGCTATGCGATACCATGGTATCACGTGACGGTTAAAAATAGATCACTTTTTTACCTTAACAAAAAATCAAAAAGTGTAACACTACCCCGAAGTTCATTTATATGTTTGCTACAATAATTCGATCGGCAATTATAGTCTGTCCCAAGTTATTGCTTCCATCGCTTTTTGATGATTTTTAAAAAAATTACACATACCTGTGAAAGAAATACAGTTGAAATCGTTAAAAGGGAATTTATCCAAGATATCTTCTCTGAACAATTATCCCTTTCCACTCAGAAAAATTCACAGGAACGAAAACAGATTCCTTACGGAGATTTATAATGGGGAATGTTTACATCTTTTCTACATTCGGAATACACTCGGAATACATCGCGCAATTTTTTAACGTTATCATCCGGGCTTATTAAGGAAGTATGGGACTCACGATTTTGAATCTACCGCGCAACTCTGAATGACGTAAACCAATTCGCGGTCGTTAAATCTGTTTGTTCAATTCTAAGGTATTAAACAATAAAATTTATAGTGGAAAGGGTTTTATAGGTTTTGTAAATAATAAATCGTGAATATAAATGATAATAAGAGTTAATTTAACCCAAAATTCTTTTTTTACGACATAAATATCGGTTCAGTTTTCGGCAATGCGGAGGAAACGTGGATTTGATTTTGAACGCTGAGAAGACCAATCGCCACATAAAGGTTGCTAAAGCTCAGAAAAGGGATAGTGTAGTGCGAACGTTGACGCTCTATTGGGCAGATCAATCACATATTTTGATATTACAGCTGAAAAATTCTCATCGGAGATGGAGGAAGATGACTCGACGCCAGCAAAAGCGATATGTCCAGGTTTGACTTACATTCATTGATAGAGTAAAAGTATTTGTAATCTCAGCAGGATTAAGTTCGTTGAGACTGAAAGTTTTTGATAGACGTTTTTTCAGATTTTCAGTTTCGGCGAATCTTGCTGAGACTAGAGTAAAAGTAAAATTGGTATGGATATCATTAATTTTTTCTTGTATAAATGCTATGGCGTTGTAATGCACAAGTGCAAGCATTGATATGTAAGATACCTATGCCTATCAAAGTAAGCATCGTACATATTCGTTAGTAAAGCCCCAAGCACCTGAGATGTAATTTCATAATAAAAAAAATAATTATAATTATATATACAAGTCTTTGACAGTATGCCACTATGGTTCAATACACATATCAGAACACAGTAGAATTCTTTATGTCTCTCATTTAAATAGTTAAACTTAATTCTAACATATATCAGAATGTGTATCATGTCGTCACATGTTTCAGATAATCAGATGTTTCCAGTAGTCGATTTTCAATGCATGGTTCAAAATGATGTCATACCACACATACGAAATCTCCTGTCGTCTCTATGCATATTCATTAGTCAAATTATCTGGCATTCAATTGAGAAATAAAGTATGAGTTTTCGTGAATGTTGCAGAATAACCTCCGAGGTCGAGAAATGTTGTTTTGAAATATAAAAGCCGAGGCGTTAGCCGAGGCTTTTATATTTCAAACAACATTTCGAGACCGAGGAGGTTATCCTGCAACATTCACGATAACAAGAACTTTATTTCTATTCTACTAACAGCTCAGTATTTCTACAGATCATTTCTCCTATAGAGAGACGATCTAGGTCATTTTGACAGCTGTTCCGGGTAACCCCAATGGTTTTGTTAGTAATGTTTACATGTGTACATGGTGTATCGATCAAAAGAATCACATGCAGACGACAGAATTTTTCTTTGGATTTTTAATACTCTTTACTTATTTATAAAATATCTTTAATCATGTTCCTAATATTTTAAGGGCAATTTAACACGATAATTACTACTACACGTTATATATTTTATGTAAAAACACGCAGTGAAAATGTGCTAGGGAGGTCCTAGGAACAGCCGTATTGATCTCTTAAAAATAAACATTTGAGGCAATACACATCGTTTTGACTGGAAGTAACACGTGAAATTGACATGGTTTTAAAACTTTTTACGGTTTGAGGTTGTACTTTCATGATCAGTGCGAGACAAATAGGTATTTCTGATCTGATAATTTACTGATGACGTTCGTGGTATATTGGAGAATAATGTCCGCGGCATCTCTTTGATCTCGGCAATAACTGTAGTAGAATTTATATTTATACTCTATCCCGAGATTTTGCTTCCACTGCTTTTCGCTTGATACTTCGATAATCATAAATACCTTTGAGTTCAAACTACGTTCATCCACTATTATAAAAAATGTCCAGATTATATGTTTTGAAATGCCCCCTCTACCTCTTCGGGTTTCAATACACATCCCAAAATAAAAAGTCTGCTGAGATTTTGCATTTGCATTGCATCAGCCATAAATAAGCCCGGATGATAACTTTGAAAAATTGTGCGAGGTGTTCGGAGTACTTCCGAATGGAGAAAAGATGTAAACATTTCCCATTATAAATCTCTGTAAGAAATTTGTTTTTGTTCCAGTGAACTTTTATGAGTGAAAAATGATAATTTGTCAATTAAGATATCCTGTATATTTTCCCTTTTATCGACTTCAACAGCATTTCTTTCACAGGTATGTGTATTTTTATTAAAAATAATCAAAAAGTGATGGAAGCAGTAACTCGGGACAGACTATAAGCTACAAGTTGAGACTGCAAATGATGATGACTTTGATTTTGTATCAGTAATTTCTGATGTTATATATAAGTGAGGTTAAAAATGATTTAGTTTTGATAGAAATTGTAAACTGACAGCCATTATGTGTGGGGTTAAGAGTTAGACTATTGGAAACCCATGACGTCTGGAGATGTATTTTAAAATAGAAAGACAGATTGAACACTTTCTGTAATGATATACACTATGGTATACACATTAACTCATAATTTACATATTGACAGCAAAATAAATTTCAAATAGGTGTGAAATAGATGTCAAGTACAATGTCAACCTCAGATGGTATCTTTTTTTCCCGTGAAAACACCTGTACAGTGTCTGGAGCTTTTATGTGACTTTCAGTCTTTCACAATAATGCTCCCTCAAAAATTACTTTTCACAGCCCCATGCCCTTCTCCATGTTGAAATATTTGCATTTATCTGATTGGAGAACATGTAATTTAAAAGTAAAGATTTCAGAAGTCATTGTCTTATATTAACTATTCCTCTCTTAGTAAATATTATTATGTTTGTTAAATCTGAATTAACCTTAGAGTCTGTTTATGCCTTTATAATATCAAGTACACATGCATATATTTTTTTTACTGATCAACTTTGCAACCAACTGGTGTTCCATTTAAAATTCTCTCATGGTGCAAAAATTCCTGATTATGTAACTTAATATTACAGATGTTGACCATGAAGAAGTTGTCCAAATGTCTGATTGTGGTTGGAGACAGTGGAGGAGTTTGGTGGAATTAGGGATGTAAGCAGATACGCATTTAAGAGAACCCGATGGTCGAGGCCATTTTTAGACTGTATTGATCTTCTAATGAAGAAGAGCTATACATAGAAATATGCTGGTTGGCAGAATAGATAGAGAGAGTGAAGTCATGACGGTTTATCAGGTATTTGATAAATTACTAGTACATAAACTACTGGGTAGTTTCGTTTGGTACAGTGTATCACTGTGATTGGTTTAAATTTTCATGGATTTCAAGGGTATACTCTTTCATATCAACAAATTAAAGCCCCCATACAGTAAGGTAAAAGTTAATGTATTATTCCATATATATTTTGACTGAGTCCTTAGTCCCAGAGATTATCACTGTGCAATATATTTTTTGTCATTTATTTTATTCTTTTTAATACTCCTAGCATGAGTGTGCCAATTGAAAGTCTTTCATTCATTTAAAACGTTTGTTTATTATATCAGTAAATTCTAAATTATATAATTTTTGAATGCCATGGAAATCGAACCACATGTAGTTGAATAAACCCTGAATTGTCCGAGGCCTAGTCTTTGTGAACCATAAATTGTACATCCTAAGAAATCCTTGTGTTTGAATGTCACAACAGTTTTTAGATATTTCTTTATGTATAAGTATTTAAGTTGATGCTATACCCCATCTTTCAGGTCATTCATCTATGATCGGGACATTTTCTGGAAAAATAGAAAACTTTTCAACAAGATCGAAATCCTGTCGCACATGTACTTTGTCTCCTCCACATGATTGCATTATCAACTGGAACGGAAAGTTCTATGAAGGCCATGGAGAGTGACATGATAGAAGAGATGGTCAAGGATGTGAATGATGGGTCTATTTGTATAAAGACAATAGTTGGTGATGAAGATAGCACAATGATTTCAAAACTTCGGACAAACATTGACACAAATATTGGTAAAACATTGGATGCTTATCATGTGAAGGAAATCTTAAGGAACCATCTATATTGTGAAAAAATAACACACAACTTTAACTTTCAAAGTCATACAGTATCTCAAAAGATGTTTATACTACATCTTTGCCCAAATAAAAAGCAGATGTTGCAAGGATAAGCCAAGGATGTGCTCTTGTCTGCTTCAATATTTATGTTAGATATATAATAAAATTGTTGATAGCGTTCGTTCTGGAGCGGTAATTGTCAGCTTCTAGATTGGTAATACATGTAACAATGTTGAAAGGGCTTTTGATTTGGGTGCATTATTTGTATAAGTTTGTTGATCTATTACATTGTACATATACATGTGAGGAGTTAAATGTCCAGTATAAACTTGATTAGTTTAAAAAAAAATTCATACCATAATATATGGTTGTAACAGTAATGGATGTTGTTCTGCCAAAATAGCTTGAAATTATATTCGGCGTTTGTACTGTGCATTTTGTACATGATGTAATGCTGATTTCAATCTTTTTTTATGTTTCAGAGTTGAAAAAAATAATTACCGGGTATAATACATGTAGCAAATCATAAATTAAATATTTATTTGTTTATACCTAATAGAATTATTTTGTTCCTACCTGGTATAGTGTTATAAGGTGCAAATGGTTTTTGTTGAATTTTATAAAGTACCAGCATTGTAGTAAAGATATAATTAATTGTCTCAATGTTTATTGAACAAAAAGTTGGTATTGATTATTTTATCTACACTAGAATAGTGATCAAGTGAAAATGGCGCGAAATTGTAAAAACAGACCAGAGTAAATTCAGATTGCAATATCTTTTTATCTAAGTCATTGACATGTGAGTTTCTCCTTTTCCAGTGAAAGCATAACATTTGTATATTTCGTTTAAGTTCAAAAATAAAACTTCCAATTATATCAAAACAGATTTTTTGACCATTTTGCATTGAAGGTCAACACAAAAAGTAACAAATTTGAACCATGCAGAGGAAATTCGGTCGCACATTGTATGATACTGAGGAGGCTTTCAGAATTTTTTTTTTTAATAAATTGTACTTCTGTCAATGTATTATAAATAGCATATAAGAAAAATGAAATAAAATTACTATAAACGATGTAGCATTGCTTCATTTCTGTTGTAAGTGGTGTATTTTGATGAACGGATGTATTTCCAACAAGGGTATGTTTGGATACCGTTACCATGGAAACAAACATATTAACCTATCAAAAAATTGTTATATTTTGTTAGAAAAAATGCAATGCTATTTGTTGAACCAATTTTTAAAAAAAATTAATTACTTTGGTGTCAGTCCCATACTCCCTTAATGGCTGTTGCAATGCAAAATCTACGTAGACTTTCAGTTTCGGGATGTGTTATGAAACCTAGAGCGGTAGAGGGGGCGTTTCAAAACAGATAATCTGGACATTTTTTATATTAGTGGATGAACGTAATTTGAGCACAAAGGTATTTACTATTATTGAAATATCATGCAAGAAGTGGTGGAAGCAAAAACTCGGGACAGAGTATAGTTCATGTTTATTAGTATTACTGCTAGAATCCTATTTTTAACCGCATAAAATAAATATTGTAAATATTTATCAGAAACCCTGTCAACTTCTATAATTTCATTGAAAATACTACGTATTTTTCGTTTAAAACAACAAGCACAGGATTCGATCTAGCAGCACTTTTCAAGTAGTTTAGGTCATATACCGTTGATATTTACCAAAGTCATCTTTCATTATATCCGGGGTAGTGTTACACTTTTGCCTTTTTTTGTACACACTGACAGAGGAAAGGCTGGTCAAGTCATATAAATGTCGATCTGCTTACCTTATAAAACTCGCTGAATAAACAAAATATCCATGCCTGTATTATCCTGATTATATCCTAACTGACACTCATCTAAATCTTATAAGTCTGTCCCAAGATATTTATGCTGCATATTTGAACGATTTTTAATAAAAATAAACATACCTGTGACTGAAGTGCAATTAAAATCGATGAAAGGGAAAATCCCCAAGATAACTTCATTCACACATTATCATTTTTCCCTCGTAAAAATTCACAGGAACGAAAACAGATTTCCTACGGAGATTTATAATGGGGAATGTTGACATCTTTTCTCCATTCGGAAGTACTCGGGACACCTCGCGCAATTTTTCAACGTTATCATCCGGGCGTCTTCATCTCCTTGGCAGTGGAAAAACCTCGTAGACTTTTTATTTTTAGCCGTGTACTGATACCTGACAAGCTAGAGGGGGCGTTTCAAATGGGAAATCTTGGGATTTTTTCATACTATTGAATGAACATCATCTGAACCAAGGGGTATTTATAAATATTGAATAATTTAAGAAAATATGCGGCAAAAATATCTTGGGACAGATTATAGGTAACTGTATTGAATAAGTCTTATTTCGGCATTGTTTACACTGCTCTCCGGTGATTTGTCTCCCAACATGATCTTCCCTATTAAACATGCTTGTGACGTCATCAATGATAATTATACGACATAGAGAGAAATCGAAGATATATTCAGTTAGAAGAGTTTCTTGTGATATTTTATGCCTGTAGTTTTTATAATTTAAACCAGATATAAAGTTAAAATCGACAAGTTTCTGAGTAAAATATGACATCATGCTGCTTATTGTGACGTCATATTGATCAGAGGAATTTGATCGCTGAGATTTGCCTTATCATTCCCGCGTTGTTAAATAATAAAGATTTTAACATAATGTACATTACAGTTTATTTCCTCTTTTCTTGCAGGAGACATTTTTCTTAAACTTACATAAAAAATTGACTTATCCCTCGTATAAAAAAAAAAAATCAAATTTACGTATTAAAAAAAATTTGCTGATCATATAAGGAAAATAGATCCCCTAGGAGCATGTAATAAATGGAAGTGAAAATAAAAACACTATTGAGCAGCTAAAGAGCTAAAGGCAAACTACGCACTCCCAATTCCTCACCCAGATTAGAATTTTCCTGATTTTGAGAATTTCTTTTTCTTTTTGCTTGCGAAGATTTTTTGAATGATGTTGCCACGCCCCCTTTAAAAAAACATTCCTGGAAATTACCGTAAATATAGTGAATAAAATAAATGTGAGCATTCATCCAAATGAGAGCAAGTTACAGCTGTTTCCTATCTGTGAAGAAATGTCCCCATTCGGTAGCTTTGCAAGATTTTGAGAAGACTTTGGTATTTATATTTCAGCAGATTTACAATAACTACTTAGACATATGGAGAAATGGTGTACATTTTACTAATTTGCATAGCGGCCATATTGTTATCACAATGGCGATTTTTAATACAATAGAATATATAGAAAGGAATGAGAAAAATCACAAAAGTTAAAAGATAAGTATTTCGGAAATATTTTCTCCTCATTTGGTTATCTCATTTACTACATCCGGGATCGGAATGTGCTTGTTTTGTTTACATTAGATATTGAGATGGCGGTTCCTTTTGAATCTGAAAAATCGAAGCGGGGCGTTGTAGGAATAAAGTGTGTTTTAGTGATGAAAGGCGTCATGAAGGGATTTTGGAATTATTTTAAAATACTTGCCATACATAGGTAAAGTAGTTCCTCATATATTTACAAAGTTTGCATTGCAAACTAGTTGTGTCAGAAATCTTGACTCAAATTTTAAAAGTCTTGTCGGTTCCTTTTTACTTTCAATTTAGCATTTTTCAAGACTTTCTCAGTACGCTGTCGGACTTGACTAAAGGCATTTAGGCTTTATATTGAATCATTAGGCATATTGCATATTTTTATTTAAGAATTTTCGTTATAAATTGAATGAGATTTTTCAGGTTATATTTCTATTCTGTTTCAAGCTGATATTTTTAGCTGTTTATTTATTTATTTACTCATTTTAGCCAGTATAGTCCTATTTATAGATTAACTATAATGGTTGGATAGAGAGGCATTCAAAGTGAATTTGAAGCGTGAATCACTGATTGTGGTGACAAAAACATACACAGTTAATTTATGCATTGCACCAACACATGTTCTCATTCTAAAAAATTAAAGTTTTGACGTAATCACACAAATTTCATACATAAAAGGTATGTAATTTTCATTCCTACGGGAGACAATTTGAAGACATGAATATTAATGAGGACATATGAGTAATTTCCCCTTATTGTGACGTCAAAGTTCACGTCGGTCAAGTGTCGTTTGTCTCTTTGAAAACACCCTGAAAATAAAACTACGCGAAATATACTGTTTTGTTTATTTTAAAGCATTCTGTTCTTGAAATTACATACATTATGTAATTTATCTGTTTCTCAAAAGTTTTACTTTTATTCTCGCGAGATGGTATCCAGTCTAGTGAGATCGACCGACATTGAGGAATTGCATTGTGGGTCGAAATTTACTGACGCCGAACAATTCTGTCGGATCAATGTGTAAGAAATCCATTGTGACTTCACTCGAAAGGACGATAACTCCGTTAGTCTTATGTAATGGAATTTGCGTTGTGTCAGCAGTATATTTACAATGCATGTACATAGTCTTTTATCTTGTTCTCGTGAGAGTGTGAAATGGGAAACCTTAATTACAGGGAACTACTGGGACGATTAAAACAAGGCATTACTGGTCTGATTTACTGACGCCAAAAAAAAATTCGTTGAATGAATGTGCAAATAGTCCGAATTTTCTATTCACACACGCCTTGCCGGTAGAGCTCGCTGCGCGCCGGCAAGCTACGCTCGCTATTATATTGAAAATTTGAGATTTTCGAATGTTTGAATGCACTGTGTATATAAATGAATAACCTGCAATATATAGATGATATCGATATTGTGTAATTTTATATTTGCTTTATCCAACGAGTTGAAATGGTGTATACATTCGCGAGGCTTGCCGAGCGAATATAACCATTTCAACGAGTTGGATAAAGCAAATATAAAATCACACAATATAGATGTTCTATTTATCTCATACAATTCGATTTATATTATGAAGCTTTTGGGACAGTCCCTTATGTGACCCGAATTGATTTTTTTTTCAAAGATGATGATGCAACGTTGTGTTATCCGGTTATTGTGACCTTGCGCAATACAATTTAGTACGTCATTTCTGAGATAAATCTAACTGTTTTAATGTAAAGTATCACTGAAATAAACCTTGAAGTGATTTTTTAGCTCTAAATAATTTTTCTTAAAGCTCATTCATTTGATAAATGGAAATACTTATCAGAATACTTGAATTATCAAGTTTGTTGACATACACAAAGTTGAGAATGCACGTTAGTTTGAATTGACTCGAACAAAGAACAGTTGTTGATGTTTTATAACACAAACACCAGCCTAATGATTAGGGATTGAAAATAGTGAATAAGGATGCTTACTGGTGGTGGAATCAGTCTTATGAAACATTATTTCGATAAGGTCTTGTATATAAATACAATTTGCACAACCAGTACGCTCTGTTTCCATCGTCAGGATGAACTCATTGATAGTTAACGTAATTTGCAGTTTTATAAACTACACAAAGCAAATTGAAAGTTTGAATGGGGCTAAACGTATCAAAAATCTTGACAAACGAGAAAAAAAGGTCTTTTGGTTACAGTTATGTATAACATTGTAATAAGAGTTGGGTAGGAGGGGGGGGGGGGGGTGCTAAGCCCCCCCCCCCCAATAGCCCGGGTTCCGACGCCTATGCTACGCAGTTATGTGTTTTCCTTCATATTTATAAGTAATTGAAGTCTTTGACAAAATCCATTTTATATCACTTTTTGTAGTTGATATAGTTAGGTTGAAAGTACTAGCAAATCTTCGAAAATAGGTCACTGAAGCGTTGAAGCAAGGGGCTGTGTCAAAAGTAGTTCCGACCGGAAGTATTTGATATAGCATCACCCGTGTGATATAGCAAGGGTTTATCACACGGGTAATATACACCACACGTATGAGATAAATGGTATCGACCAAAGATTCTTTTTAAAATTATTTAAAAATAGTAATTGATACACGTTGATCTATGTTGGACAAATGTCATGATCTCAATTAAAATATGGTAAAAAATTACAACATTGACTCAACGTTGGCCCAATGTTGTGTTCCCTACTAACATCGGCAATCGAATGGGAATATGTCAGGTGGTCATTGGCCCAATCTAGTGCACCCAACACCAACGGACCAGCCATTACCCGACGTTAGTCTAACGCAAGGCCAACGTTGTTTACCCAACGTTGGCCAAATGTATGCATCTGAAACATCTGGAATGAGATAGATGTAATTACACAAAGAACAAACCAAACACCCCTTAAAATAGGTTAAAGTAAGTTAAACCATTTATCCTTGTACAAAACGTTTATATATAAATAAATAATCTTTAAAATTCAAATCTTATTTCAACAGCAATATTTGTTTTTTGTAACTTGCGATTATTTTAAATGCACATACAAAATGTATGTGTAAATCTGATGATGGGGATCTGCTATTAGACTAATAGCTTGCAAGAGTTTATAGGAGTTTTGTTGTGTTTCCTTGATATCTTTGTTGAACGAGACACCTCAATTTATGATGTGGAAGGTCTTCTTGTATCCTTTTTTTCTACTCACTCATAATACGGCTGTTCAGTTCAGTCCAATGCAAAACAACCGAAAGACTCCACAATATTGAACGCAGAGTAGAACTTTTAGTTGCAATGGATAAATGACATTGGATAGTACATATTTTTTATGGAATAAAAACAATAGGTAACAAAATTTACACATTTCAATTTCGAATGTTTCGTCCGTGTCTTTCAAATTACATATAACAAGCACACATTTTGAAAGAAAGTTAGATTTTATTTGCTAAAAATTTTAAATCTTGCTTAATTCTCCTTAATAAAAACAGCAATTCTTTTTTCTTATTTAAATATGTTCAGTTCAACTCCATCTAAGAAAATAGAAGAATGAACTTTTATTAAATTTGTTATTCATCTTTAGTCGATCTGTCACCCATGTTTAAGTTTAAACATTATATACAAGTAAGTAAAAATTAAAACAAAAACAAATGGAAATTAATGTACAAAATATTATTGAAAAAAAATATGAAATGTAGTGGTTAAGTAATTTCTGTTAACGTATTACGAATTGTCTAATGTAGTTATAATAATGTAAACATTACATGCATCTTTTTAAAAAAGATAAAACAGATTTTAAAAAAAAACATACATGTCATATAATTTATCTATATCTATATTCAGTAATGAGTTGAAAAGAGATAATTGATGTAAATCAATCAAACCCATATTTGATTTTTTGAAGGAGAATACAAACAAAACGACGAATTTATAGTTCGAGCAAAATGAAGTGTACAATGTATAAAAATAAATATAAATATGAAATATATATTTAAACAGTGAAAAAAGTCCTTCTTCTGAAAAAAGGCATAACAAATGTTATAGATGAAATATATTGTAAAGAAGGCGAGAAATTGACATGTAAATATTCATCTTGAAAGCGTATTTTTAAGGTATATTACAGTATTATTTGCAGGTGTCACTACAGTATTAATTTTTGCTATATATTCTAACAAAAATTGCGCAACCTTAGATACATATTAAAAATTAAAAACGAACTTCCGGGGGAAATCCTCTTGACGTGTTTTTAAACAGCACTCTATTTACAACCTACTAGGAAAAAAACACATGCATCAAGCAAGGCATGATACTTTTTTTAAAGTCGAAGTTACACATGTGCTTGAAAATCAAGGTCTGGCCTTTTCACGCATCCGGAAACAACACGCATTATAAATTCAAATGACCTCACATTGCTACAAAACCTAAATAGTCACACATCTTACACATCGTTTTTCATCTCATAAAAATCAGCTCCTGTCCCGGGCGGAAATGCCCCAAATTCAAAGGAGAATTCGGAAATTATATTGCCTCAGCCAGTTTTTGACGTGAACCTTCAGTGAATGACTGTTGTGAAACCTGATTATATAAAACATTAACTTAAAATAGAAACACACTTCGTTTCCACATAACTTATTGATTGATTTGAACATATTTTTATTGTACAAAAATTACAACAGGGATTGGACACAAGTTCAAAAACTTAGATCGCCCTCTCCCAATACAAGTATATAATACAGTAAAAATAATGTATACACAACATGTAAGGTCAACAGATCATATGACAGTTATATATAGATTTTCAATGGTGTACAAACATCAACTAAATCTTTTTGTACCTTTGATATAACGATAAACTAGAGAAAATAAAAGTTTGTTTTCGCTGACACTGATTGCGTTGTCGCCCCAAAGTAGGACATGGGTATTAACAATATTTAAATTTACAATATTGAAAATTTCATTAAGCATAACATTTCTGGCCTCTTTATATTTATTACAAGTGAAAAAATAATGATAAGTGTCTTCGAGCTTGCCACACGAACAGAGTGGACTATTAATAATATTACAACGAAAAAGATCACTATTTAGTACACAATTATGACGAAGTCTAGTATGAATAATATTAAAAAATCTGTCACCATAAGTAAAAAAATCAGGTTTAGTTCGACAGGTAATATCATTTTGATTTATGATAGAAACATGTATTTTTTCTTTGAAAATGCGAATGGAGTCACTTTCACGGACATCCTTTGAAAGCGCATTCCATTCATTAACAACAGTGGGAACAAATGAAGATTTATACAATTGTAAACGAAATTTTGGTATACTATAGTTTTGTGCATTTCTTGTAAAATAATTGGATGCATTAACACGTTTATTTGGGAAAATGTCCATTACATAATTGGGTAAAAGGTTTCTATCAATTTTATACATGGTTTTCAGCCTGGACATTTTCCTTCTACTATCAAGTGTTTCCCACCCTGTTTCGAAATAAAGAGAATCCCTAGAAGCGAAAATAGGTAATCCTGTGACGATTCTTGCTGCAATCAATTGTATTTGTTCTAATCTTTCGGAATCAGTGAAAGTGCACCCGCCCCATACATCAGATGCATATTCTAACTGAGGTCTTATAAATGAAGTATATAACAATGATAGTGACTTTCTATTAAGTTTGAATTTGAGTTTTTTCATTAGTCCCAATTTCTTTTGAGCATTTGCTATAATAGAGTTGATATAAACTGTCCATGAAAGATCCTCAGAAAAAATAACACCTAAATGTTTGTGAGAAGACACGAATTCCAAATCACGATCTTGAAATTTTAACAAGGGATTTACAGTATTTTTTTTAATATTAAAATGAACTGCTTTTGTTTTTGAAGGATTGAAGTTCAAAAGCCATTTCTTATTGATTCTTTGAATATGAAACGTAATAAAACAAAATATTAAGAGTTAACATAAGCTAAAGTATACTATGCTGTGCAAAATACTACAAAATAAAAATATGCAAGCCATCAAAATTATTTTCTGGGCTTTTAATGACAATGATACTGATTAATTGTAACCTCTAATATGTTTGCATGATGTTCTTAAAATTACACATCTTATAAGCTTTTCAAAGGTTTTACTTTGATTCTCGGGAGAATCTTACGTCATATTTCAGACGTAAAACGTTCAAGTTTTGTCTTCGGAAATAGCCGAAGAGAGTTACGTAGAGTTCCGGATTTTTTTTATTTCTTCTCTTATTGTTCATCAATTTAAATCATATGAGTACCGCTGTAATAAAATTGAATACTTTGTTCAGTATCTAAAAGATCAGTTCCTTGACGTTTTTATTTTCCATCTGATAATTTGATAAGACATACATAGAACTAGTCGTGTTTCTTGATTGAAGCACTATTGAAACTTATCTATTTTCCTTTTTAATCTCTTTTAATTCAAATAAACTTCTATTGAAACACTGGAACTTATTTAATCGAGTTTAGGGGCAATAAACATCGATAAGTACCAGTCAATCAATGATCGAACTAACTTTTTAAAAACAAAATAGCTGCCAATATGGCCGCGCCCAGGGCTGGAAGAAATTTTTTTTGGCCTTCGTACCCCTGGTTCAACTTTCATTTTTCAATTATTTTTTTATATATACGTGTTACCATTAATCATCGCTTCGCGAAGCGGGCTTCGCCCGCCTCTCGCTGCGCTCGGTATAATTACAATAAATTCCTGGAACGTACACGTAGCATCGCCTTTTTTTAAAAGGGAGTGGGTGGGTGGATGGGTGGATGGCAGCCTCATCGAAAAGATCTTTGCAAGCAAAAAGAGATATGATAATCAAATATTTTTTTAACGAAAATAAAAAAAATAATTAAACATTAATCTTTTTTGTTTTAAAAGTGGAGGGGGCAAAGCCATGATAAGTCGATTTTCTATGTGTAAATTGAAAAAAAAATGAAATATTATTTTTTTAACATGGGGGGGGGGGGGGGGGGGAGGGGGCTCTATGATGAGTCAAGTTTTATATGTAGGTTTAAGAAAAAATATCTACTGCAAAAAAGGGTGATGAACTGACGTTACAATCACTTTTAAAGAGGTGATACAGTGCAATGAATATCTATATGTTAAAATCTTTATTATTCAACAACATTGTATCTGAGATTAAACTACTGTTATACTTATAAATAAATAAATTATAACAAATCTTATAAACTATGAATAATAAATATTTACTGAAAAATAGGTATGTTTTATTTTTTTGCATTCAAATTTTACGTTGTTAATTTTATTTTTATTGATTTATTATAACTCATTGTTTGATCACATGCTGTGCTCGCCCCAACGGTCGCACCGTAAAACATATTATGCTTAAAAAAGCATGATGTTCTTAAAATTACACATTTTATATATGCTTCTCAAAAGTTGTACTTTGATTCTCGCGAGAACGTGAGGTTGGAAACCATTGGTACTATGAATTGTGGGTCAAAATTTACTGACGCCGAAAAAATCTATCGGATCAATGTGTAAACCTTTGTGACGTCACTCGATTATTTTTGATTGAGAGTGTACTGACGTGAACTTTAGAGGTAGCACTGACTGTATGTCGTATACATCGTTATTATTTTTATATTGTCTTGCTGATTCTCGTGAGAGTGTGAAGTGATAAAAATTGCAATGATTACAGGGAACTACTGGGACGATTAAAACAATGCATAACTGGTCCGATTTACTAACGCCAAAAAAATCCGTTGAATGAATGTGTAATTAGTCCGAATTTTCTGTTCACATGCCTTGCCGGTAGAGGTAGCTGCGCGCCGAGTTGTTTGTTTCTATTCTTTAACTTATTCAGCTAGAATGTATACGGCAGGTTGAATAACGTTTGCCGATACTTTTTGGCATGATTAATGATACCTATATAACAACCTCATCCTGAGTAGAAAAGGAAAACGACGCAATTTTTAAATTTGTAATACAACCAGTTCAATATTTGTAAGAAAACATTATCCTAGTATAAGGAGACAAACTTGATGTTTCTTTCCTGTAGTTCATTGTCTGGTTTAAAATGATATATAATTAAAAGACAAAATAAAAAAAACAGAGTAAAAAAGAACTATAATAGTATACAATGCTTTGCAAAAAAGTAAGTCCCGCAAACTATTTTTTAGGCTATTAATGACTAGGTCACTGATTACTTGTACTCTCTGTAACAAAGTGTTTTGATAGACCCAACAGATGCGTAATAAATTTCCATGAATTTGTTGTCCTTTACTATTCCTATTTTTTCAACACATTCAGCTGGAATGTGATTAACAGGTTGTAGAATGACTTCTTCATACATTTGCGCATGGTAACAGGCCCGTTGTGAAGCTTTTAAATTCTGTTGTATTCGAATTCTCAACTTGGTAAGGTCTATCACTGTTACATTTTTAGAATCTAGCTTTGTAACATTGATACGAACAACAGTTTTTGTCGATTTGATATAGCCTGCCATTCGTTTGACCCCTTCTTTCGTTTTGCAGCATGAGATGAACTTTGATTTATGTCCTTTTCTGCTACCATTCTCAACATGATCGATTAAACTCACTTGCGAATAGATATCTTTTGGATAAAGTCCATCAGTATATGATTCATCATCACGCAGAACCCTATACACATACTCATCCTCTTTTGTTTCACCAATTAAGCGACCTTTGTTTGATTGTTGTGATTCATTAGGATATCCAGCAATTTTTTCCTGTACTGTGTTTCTTTTTACGACTTTTTCTTTGCCTTGTTTTGTCGTTGATAATCCATTAAAAGCTGTTTTGTCATCTTAAAAAAAGAGATAATTACTTCAATTGTTTTTAGTGTTTGTTTTTGACACAATGTTCTTTTTTTATTCTTATACAGGAATGATAAGGCAACTCTCGGCAATCAATTGCCAATAAAAGTTATTTGATCAATATAACGTCACTATAAGCAGCATAACGTCATATTTTACCAAAGTGAACTTTTATTTTTGTACTATTTTTTAAGTAGCCGAAATTATAAAAGCTTCTATAATTTAATGTTAATCGGACTCTTCTCAATGAATATGTTATCAAATATACTGTGCTAATAATCAAAGTCAAGGATCCCGTCACTAGTATGTTTATTAGACAATATCAGTGTCGTGAGATATTTCATCGAAATACAGAGTAGACATATCAAAATACGACATATCTTACACAGATACCCAAAATTATGCTATGTTGAATTGAGAGGGTTGCAGTAAATAATGAAAATATTTATTTTATGCGTTCAACAATAGGATTTTAGCATCAATGCCAAAAATATTGCGGATCAAAATTTGCCATCGTACGTTTATATTCAGCAATATTCAGCATTCTATTATGTGATGAAGTTGAATTCAGTTTATTTCAGTTTTGTATTTGCTTGTGTAAATAGTTATAATTTTGGACTAACTTGTGTTCCATATTTCTAATCGAAAGTGTTCGGTATTAGCGTTATTTTTAGCATAACCGATTTGGTAAGTTAGAGTCGTGGCTGCTTGTCAAGTGTGCGGCCATGTTGTTGAATTTGTCATATATTTGTAAATTTTGGCGAATTCCAGAAGTTAGTCTGGTAGAGTGGTAGCCAGACATGCTGTGAATCTGTTTGGGCATTTGCCATTCTCAAGCCGTTCAAAGGGACAGTTATATCGTTAAACCAGTTGTGCAACAGCCTCAGTTGATGCTTGTCGTAGCATATGTTGGGCAGGACTGGGACCGAAGATCATTAACGGAGCAGGGCATGACGCAAGTGGGACGAACGGGAGCTCGTGTTTGATAAACGTTTATGGTCAGGAGACCCTGAGTGTTAGTCTTCAAATGAGAGACCTGTGAATCCGGGACTGGAGACGGAACATTTTGTTTACGTGTTTTGTGGAGGCCAAGTGGTGACTATTTTAGGGTGACTGTTGCAATTATTTGAAGCCAAACTTTCAATTCTATCTAATAATAAAATAAGATATAAAATTACCTAGTAATACAATTTGATTGTTCAATTACAGATAACATGATTCCAATTTATTTTTCCTGTGAAATTACATATAACAGTATTGGTAATTTTGATTTCTTTGATTATAACTGTGCATACTGTTGTAGCTATATTTAGCCAGTGTTTAAGGCATCTATTTGTTTCACATTGCTACTGACAATTAAAATTTAATTCACTGTTGTTTCGTTGTCAATGTTAATTAATTTACAATTTAGAGTTATATTTTCTCTCTTAGTGAGAGTAAGGGTGTGTGTTTGTGAGTACCTTCATATTCTATTTTTTTAATTTCTGTTTTTGTTAAAAAAATTCATTTTGTTTTGTTTATTTTACTGTTTGTCGTTCTCCCTATCACCACCACAAAATCTAAAAAGAACTTCATTGCACATTAACATAAACAATATTTAAATCGCCATAACTTCAACAATCGTGAAAATTGTGTTGCCTTAACCTATCTGCATAAAACTATAATTATCATCTATACTTATAAATTAAGGCAATTTGTAAATAAATTACAAAACGCCTGCACCAGAGCACTCGCTTATGCCTTTAGTATTTCAAAACGTTTTAGATGATGTCCGTACGGTATAATTGAATTTAATCTGATAAGTAATTATTGTGAAATTAATCAAAAACGGACATGCATATTTCATTCATATCTGAGTCATACCTCTATAGTCAGTATCTTGTATGGTATGCTTTTTTCACAAAAGATGGACACTTTTAGCCATTTAAAGAAAATATCTTATGGTGGACATATGAACTATAGTTCCAGACAAACTTGAAACAATTTCACTTGATTTGTATTATGTTCTTGTACCAAAAGAGTAAAGGGATTTTTTTTTGTTTAACTTTGAACATGAAGTTATTTTGTTAATTGCATTTTGTTTTTCCAAAATAATAAGATCTTCTGCATTTTTAGAGAGGTTTTATATGCATTCGATGAAGAAGTTAACAAGTATGATTATAAAGGAAAAAATCTTATTAAAAATATTTTTGTCGGGCAATTTTATAACTTTTTTAAATAAAAGTCATTAATCAGGGAATTGCCATATCAATGTTTCTTCTTTATTTTATCTTAGCTGTATTTTTATATTATTGGAAACATTTTTTGTTTTTTGAACAAAATAAAATTGGAACTGTTTGAAATAGCGTTGTTTTTTACTTGCATGAGAAACCTTACTGAGCTTTTCTCTAAGCCAAAAAAAGTGTTTCAGTAAGTTTCAGTTGCGGAAACCATTTGTAAGCAATATGTATCTCATCGGTTTATGGAGGTTAAAACTGCAGAAACCTCAAGTTTCAGTAAGTTTCAGCTGCGAAAACCCTTCGTAAACATATGTATCCCAATCGAATATGGAGGTTGAAATTATGCAGAAACTTCACGTTTCAGTAAGTTTCAGTTGCGGAAACCATTCAGATTCGTAGACAGCCTAGTTTGCAGCACTGCGAGCACTTAATGAAACTTGTTTCCGTGCTGAAACCTGTAAGAAACCTTAAGTAGCCTTAAGTCCACAAAGTTTCAAAAGGGTTACCACAGCGCTGAAACCAGATTTTTCATGCAGTGCTTAAATCTGAAAATACCACACATCAATTCAATCAATGAACTAAAAGCATATAAATTTAAAAAAAAAACACGTTTATTTGGAAAATCTATTTCATTTGTAGTAATCTGAATTTCACAAAAAGCTTATTTTATAAAGTTTGGTTACAAATTAAAACCAAAGAGACTTTATGTCTTAAAGGGAAATGGTCGCGGTGTTGATAATTTTTAAAACCCTTTAGAAATGCATTTCTAATAAAGAAATAAAATTTGAGAATCGGTCCTAGAGTTTCAAGCAAGATACAGGGCACGCAATTCTTTGTCATGTAATGAGGGCTCGTGACCTATAATTGTTTACATAAGTTCAATTTACCAGGGGAAAAAAAGTTTCAAGCTGATTTCTCTATCTTCTTATTCATTTTAAGCATACATAAACAGTTTCTAACTTTCAAGACATTCATTCTAAATTTAAAGCTTGAATTTTCGAATCAAAATGCAAAATATAAACAAAATTTTTGTTAACATAGCAAATAATTATAAGCTCTGTAACTCGTTTATAACTCATCGAATGGCACTCAAATTTTGGTTGCCTTTAAAAAGTCTTGACCATGCCTCTTAAATGGTAATGTTCACAGATAATCAGGCGAAAAGAACAATTTATATTTTTAAGAATTTTGAAGTAAATATCTACAAGACAATAAGAAAAAAAACACAAATATCAGTTATGAATAATTTTTTTAATTTTAATAATGAAACATATCAAATTCAAAATCATCATACTTAGTGTCAAATGTGAAGGCAGGTACATTTCACAGCTTAATTGTATGAACAGAAGTATAGAATTTTTTTTGTACCGTTGAAAAATAATTTGGCTTTTTAGCTTTTTTCAGGTAAATTCAATGGCTTAATATTAGTCTTTCTTTTGTTTTTAAAATGTTTGAGCGGGATTAGAACACAAAACCTATATAATAATGGTATTACCTTGATCAGAGGCACGCGATGACCCTACTGCCATTTTTTTTCTAGTCGTTACAGCTTTTTGTCCATCAGTTGAATCAACCTGTCTACCTCTGTTAACAGCTTTGGAACAAGGTGACTGCCCGTTTTGTTTCTGTTTAAGCTCATCACAAGCATCTCCTTCAATGTATAACACAATCTATCATTGCTTTAAAGAGATTGGTTGACGGAATGATTCTGAACAGAACACAATATAAAACGTTACTGAAGGGAAATATTAACATCATTTTATATAAATCTATAAAACAAAATTTTAATAAGAAATTGCCAATTTTATATAATAGCACATTTTTCCAAAACAATACGAGTTAAGCATACTGTTTCAAATCAAGCAAGACAGCGTTTTCGGCTACAATTAGATATCTTCTCACTAAATATATAAATCTTATTTTATTACTTGACCATACATCTACCTCAAGGACCCCTGTGTGTTGCATTTGTATTTATGTATAGTATATTTCTGAACTTTAATACAATTTCTATTAATAATTTGTTTTACAGCGTATATACTAGTTTAAATAAAACATTTTTATTTCTACCTTCATTGTTCAACGGCAAAGTCGTCTTCGTTTGCTTTTTCAGTGGTTTCTTAGCTTTAGCTTTTTCAACAGTGGTAGTATTTGTAGAGCTGTTCTGTAGATTGTTGGCAGCCTTTGGACTACAAGACGTATGTTTTTGCTCACGGCTGGAGTTATTAACATCCATATCTGCAACAACAAAACAACTTGAACATTACTAAAGTGTGACTAGAAAATTTTCCTCAGTTAATTCTGAACAAATACAATGTAAAAGCATTAGGTTAACAAAGATTGTTTATCCTTTATTTTGTTTCCAATGCATTAACTATCAAATATATCTTGAAAAATATTAGAAAGAAAAGTCTGATTAACGAATACAATTCCTCAAAATTTGAATACAAATTCAGTAAAACATGTTTGAAAGGGATGAAATTAAAACATAATATTAAACTCATCATACAGTTTAATATTAAACATGGAAATCTATTTTTCAACTCAATGGATTTTTACCTGGATAAGATAATAATTTGTTAGAATACATTATCAATATTATTAAATTACAAGTTATACTACAAATTTATGAGTTCTAAAAATGTATAAATACGAGTCTAATCTTAAACTTCCCTGCCATCATTGAATTCTTTTTACTTTGTATTATAATAGCTTGTTTAAAAAATAAATATTGTGTCGTACCAAGATCGAGTACAGGCGAAGTATTTGTCTGTTTCCTCAATGACTTCTTAGCCTTTTTAACAATGGGAACAATTTGGGGTGCATTTTTTCCCTCAACAGGTGGATGACAAAGGGAATCGATATGCTCATCACTTATGTTATCCGCAGTGGATTTTGCTTCAAACATAAGGTTGGATATGAAATAAGTTAGTCAATATTTTACGTTGTACACTAATTGGACACTTCGCACAATATATTGTATAACAAATATTTTGTTTGGAAAGTTAAAATATTATACGTCAATTAAATAATGATATTATATTGCACAACTAATCTTCAAATTAAATATAATTTACTTATTTTCAATTTTATCGAATTTGAAAGATTTTGGTTGCCTATTAAAAACCGTGGCCATGCCCCTGAAATTGAAATATTATGAGATAATCAGGCGAAAAAACGAATGATATTTGTAAGAATTTAGAAGTAAATATATTCAAGACAATAAGAAAAAACTCCACAAATATGACTTATTAATATTTTTTAAAGGTGTATAATTAATGAAACATATCAACTTTAAAATCATAATAAGTGCAAAATGTGAAGGCAGGTACATTTCACAACAAAATTGTATTAACAAAAGTATAAAATGTTGTTTAGCGTTTGTAACGTTGAAAAATAATTTAGATTTCTCGCTATTTTCAGGTAAATTCAAAGGCTTAACGTCAGTCTTTCTTTTATGCTTTTAAAATGTTTAAGCGGGACTAGAAGACATAACCTATATAATACCGAGCGCAGCGAGAGGCGGACGAAGCCCTCTTAGCGAAGCGATGATTAGTGGTAACACGTATATATAAGAAAATTAGTGAAAAAAATAAAAGTTGAGTCAGGGGTACTAAGACCAAAAAAATTACTTCCAGCCCTGGCCGCCGCCATATTGGCAGCCATTTTGCTTTTAAAAAGATAGTTCAGTCATTGATTGACTAGTACTTATCGATGTTTCTTGTCCCTTAACTCGATTAGAAGGTTCCAGTGCTTTAATAGAAGGTAATTTAAATTGAAAGAAGTAAAAGAGGACACCATGTAAGTTTCAATACTGCTTCAATAAAGAAACACGACTAGTTTTATGTATGTCTTATCAAATTATCAGATAGACAATAAAAAAAATTAACTTCAAGGAAATGATTTTGTAGATATTGAATAAAGTATTCAATTTTTTTTTTACCGCGGCGTTGAATTTAAGTGATAAACAATGAAAGACTCTCTTCGGCTTTATTCCGAAGACAAAACATGCACATTTTCCGTCTGAAGCATGACGTCATAATGTATACTGAGCACGCAACGTTTAGTTAAACTTTGGCTAATGATTTGAGTAGGCAACCAGGCGGATCCTACTGTGTGCGTTTCAAATTATTTTGTTCTACAAAATCAAACTGCACTGTACGTGTTAAATCTGCGCTCGGTCCAACGGTCACACCGTTTACATAATAATTGTATTACCTTGATCAGAGGCACACGGTGACCCTACTGTCCTCCTTTTTCTAGTCGTTAAAGCCTTTTGTCCATCAGTCGAATCAACCTGTCTACCTCTGTTAACAGCTTTGGAACAAGGTGACTGCCCGTTTTGTTTCTGTTTAAGCTCATCACAAGCATCTCCTTCAATGTATAACACAATCTATCATTGCTATAAAGAGATTGGTTGACGGAATGATTCAGAACTGAACACAATATAAAACATTACTTCAGAGAAAAATATTAACATCATTTTATATAAATCTATAAAAACGATATTTTAATAAGAATTTACCAATTTTATATAATAGCATATTTTTCCAAAACAATACGAGTTAAACATACTGTTTCAAATCAAGCAAGACAACTTTTTCGGCTACAATTAAATATTTTCTCACTAAATATATAAATCTTATTTTATTACTTGACCATACATCTACCTCGAGGACCCCTGTATGTATTTGTATTTATGTATAGTACATTTCTGAACTTTAATACAATTTTTATTCACAATTTGTTTTACAGCGTATGTACTTGTTGAAGTAAAACAATTTTATTTCTACCTTCATTGTTCAACGGCAAAGTCGTCTTCGTTTGCTTTTTCAGTGGTTTCTTAGCTTTCTTAGCAGTGGTAGGATTTTTAGAGCTGTTCTGTAGATTGTTGGCAGCCTTTGGACTACAAGACGTATGTTTTTGCTCAAGGCTGGAGTTATTAACATCCATATCTGTCACAACAAAACAACTTGAACATTACTAAAGTGAGACTAGAAAATCTTACCCATTTAATTCTGAACAAATACAATGTAAAAGCATTAGGTTAACAAAGATTGTTTATCTTTTGTTTTGTTTTGTTTCCAATGCTTTAACTATCAAATATATTTTGACAAATATTAGAAAGAAAAGTCTGATTAACGAATACAATTCCTCAAAATTTGAATACAAATTCAGTAAAACATAATTTAAAGGGATGAAATTAAAACATAATATTATCTTCTCATACATTTTTATATTAAACATCTACAGGGTGGTGACAAAAGTGAGTAAATTGGCGGCCATTTTGAATTCTGATTGTAAACAAACCAGAGTAATAAAAAACCTACTTACCTTTCTGCTGAGTTGTGTTTTGACCTAATATTTTGTAATATGGCCCTTTGATATGATAACTAACTGTAGTCGACGGGGAATTGAGGAATACAAGTTCTGTATGTACATCAAAGGGATTGAGAGCCAGGCATGCTGAAGTACTGCTTTCAGATCATCAACTGTGTCAATGTTCATCATATGTCTTTTTACTTGATTTTTTAAAAGTAACCAGATATTTTCGATTATATTAACATCAGGAGACTGAGCTGGCCATGTAAGAGTTGGAATGTTGTTATTTTCTTTCTAGGCTTTAGTCATCCTTGAGGCATGAGGTGATGCATTGTCATCCTGAAACATGTATGGCTTATTTGAAAAATATTTGGCTATGACTGGCCACAGGTTCTCATCTAATGCGTTGATGTATTTCTCACTGTCCATAGTTCCATCTATGAAAGTCAATAACCCCTGACCATGATAGGTAATACAACCCCACACCATTACTTTCAAATTCCTGCCAGTGTGACATTTCAAATGACCGATGCATTCGGGAAGGTACTTCTCTCGTTTTGTTCTCCAGACTTTAACAGCCCCACAACCACTAACAGTTACTGCCATTTCATCACTAAATATGATTTTACTCCAGTTTTCAGCTACTGTCCATGTTAACTTACTCCTTGCCCACGAAACACGACGGACTCTATTTATTTGTCGAACGCCTAATTTCTTGGCGATAGCTCGCTTTCTCAGGTCATATTTATGAATGGATCGCGTGATTGTCCTTTTTGACACAGATACATGATTAAAAGTGTTAAATTCATTAGTCATATCTACCAGCGTTGATGTACGATTCCCTCGAATGATTCGATTCAGAGTCCGGCAGCTTCGATCGTCCATCTTTTTAGGTCGTCCTGATCGGGGGCGATTTTCAATGGAGCCGCTTTCATGATACCGCTTCAAAAATCTACAGATAGTAACTGGACTTATTTTCAACACTTTAGATATTTCACTTTGTTTGAAACCGCTGTCAAATAACTCCGATATAATTGTTTTCGTTTCATTTGTCATTTCCTGTCGTTTGGTATCCATTGTAAACTAATGGCGGTCGAAAGCAGAAGCAGACGTTTGTACCTCTAAAAACTGAAGAGCTATTACAGTCGTACCCAAAATCATTCTTATGCATGACAACAACAATTTTTGACGCTGTGTATGTATCGAAAACTTTATTTTTACAAACCCGATAAAAACAATCAGAATTCAAAATGGCGGCAAATTTACTCACTTTTGTCACTATGCTGTATACTTATAAATTGAGACATTTGCAAATAAACTACTAAATTCTTGCGCCAGAACACTCGCTTACAATATTGGTATTTTAACACGTGTGAGGTGATGTCCGTAAGGTACAATTGAATTTTATTTGATAAGTTATTATTGTGAAATTAATCAAAACCCTACTTTCATTTTCGATACACAAGCCCGAAATAGCAAAAATAAGAGTAATATGGTGGACACGCTTCGGCGAATATAAGTCAGGGATAGTCTTGATGAAAATAGATACTTGCAATGTAATAATATTGGTTGATTATGTATAGAGCAATATATTTACTGTGAGCCTATTTAGAGAATACATGTATATAAAAGTTAAGATTTGACGAATCGTGAATAAATAAAATAAGTCAATTCGTTTGTATAGTGAGCGATTTTAGTTTTAATACTCATTCACTTGCGAAGCACGACCTCTGGTGAGAGAATGGAATAGAACTTTCCAGAACGGTGTAACAAAGAACGCGGATTGACTAATTATCGAACAGTTTAGGACGAGATCATCATGCATCGCGGACAGATGCCTTGGATCGGACTTGAATTAATACAAAAAGTTAATGAATAAAATGGAACAACAAAACTACTATTTAAGTAATTATGACAAGAACTTTCCAGCACGGGGTGCATAGAAACGGGTTGATTAAATGACATAATGGCTTAAAGTGTAGGGCGAGTTAACCATCGGTTTTGACCAGCTTCTTTGAATCTTACAATTTCGGATTAAAATATGCATGCAAATGGATAATAATGCATAACCTAGTGCGTCTTAATTTGAATTCATACATTTTCATACCACGAGAGATTGGTTGTTCACCTTAATTCTATGTCTATTTACTGCCAATCGCAACTTCTCGGGAAGTTGCTATTGCTACATGAACTGTTTGGATAAATGATGTATGCATAAAACGGGAATGTTTACTAGGGATGCCCCTCCCCCTTCAAATTATTTTTCTTTTATCCGAAATTCTTATTTGCAACACTTATATTAATTATATTGAGAATTGACCCAAAGAACCAAATTAAGAGAGAGATACACTAACTACCTATTCCTTGGTTTGAAATAAATACACGTAGAATTAAAAGAATTAAAAATCTACACCAAACCGGATTTAGGCCAAGTACATGTACATTTGTACATTATCCATTTCAGTTAAGCTTTTTCATTCCTGCCCGCTCCTCTAAATATCTAATAATGCATTTTTTTAAATTTCAATTTTAAAGGATTAAGATATTGAAAAATTTGAACATTTTGAATACCAATGACCGATTAATAAAAAATCACCAGACTTGCACCAATCATTATCAACTTTGTTTTCACCGGATTTTATTACAAAGTGTTAAGATCGAATGTCAAAGTATGATATTTGTTATAAGATATACAGAATGAAAAAAAATATATAGTTCAACATATGAAGCATTATATCATAATGATGTGTAAAGTGTTAATTCACGCGCTTGCACGAGGTATCATTTAGTGGAAATCTATTTTTCAACTCAGTGGTGTTTTCACCTGGATAAGATACTATTTTTATTACAGTATGAGTATTAAATTTCAAGTACTATTACAAATTTATTAGTTCTAAAAATGTATAAATACGAGTCTAATCTTAAACTTCCCTGTCATCATTAAATTCTTTTTACTTTGTATTGTAATAGCTTTTTTAAAAAATAAATATTGTGTTTTACCAAGATCTAGTACAGGCGAAGTATGTGTCTGTTTCCTCAATGACTTCTTAGCCTTTTTAACAGTGGGAACAATTTGGGGTGCATTTTTCCCCTCAACAGCTAGATGACAAAAGGAATCGATATGCTCATCACTTATGTTATCCGCAGTGGGTTTTGCTACAAACAGAAGGTTGAATATGAAATAAGTTAGTCAATATTTTACGTTGTACACTAATTGGACACTTCACACAATATATTGTTTAACAAATATTTTGTTTGGAAAGTTAAAATATTATACGTCAATTGAATAATGATATTATATTGCATAACTAATCTTCAAATTAACGAGGCCGAGTACAGAACGAGTACGCACGCTTTCGCGCAGCGTTTCATTTGTATTGTGACGTCATCTTTTTGCTTTGTTGACGCCATGGCGTGATAGTTTCAACTGCAGATATTCAGCGAAATTTGTTGAAAATAGCTCGTTTGATGTGTAAAATTGATATTATATTGTGGAATAAACATAAATGTCTCGAAGTATAAGCTATATTTGGGCTCGGGTCGAAAACGTGAAGAGGGTTCAGCAAGCCTAACCCTCTGTCACGTTTTCTTAACCCGCCTAAATATAGCTTAATTCATTTATTTCAAGACATTAACAGTGTATTTTATATTAATTACCCTTATTAGGTGATGTTATATATTTATTTATTACTTAAATATGTCGTAATGTTTTAATAACATAATAAAGGTCACCATTTCCGTCTTTGTCAAATAAAAAATAGCCATTATCTGACAAACTTGGAAATTGGGCGTACAAAAAATAACTTTGATAAGACCCCTGGAACAAACCAGGTGGTAAAAGGTTTTTTTTTATTTGACAATTTGATGCCTTTTAGCAATAACTTTAATATGAAGAAGAAAAAAAGAAATCCCTAGGGCAGAAGTTTAAAAAATGTGCAAATTTGGTACATTTTAAGCAAAATCCCATAGGGTCCTATGTTAAAAATTAACAAACTTTGAGATGACCCCTTAAACAAACGGTGTGGTAAATGTCTTATTTTTTTTTATCTTAAAATAATAATTATATCACTAGAAATTCTTGTAAAAATTTTCATTAAAAAATCTAGGGCAGAAAAAATTAGACCCGGACTCGTTAAATATAATTTACTTATTTTCAATTTTATCGAATTTGAAAGATTTTGGTTGCCTATTAAAAACCGTGGCCAGGCCCCTGAAATGGGAATGTTGAGAGATAATCAGGCGAAAAAACGAATGATATTTTTAAGAATTGAGAGTGAATATATACAAGACAATAAGAAAAAACTCCACAAATATGACTTATTAATAATTTTTTAAAGGTATATAATTAATGAAACATATCAACTTTAAAATCATAATAAGTGCAAAATGTGAAGGCAGGTACATTTCACAACTAAATTGTATTAACAAAAGTATAAAATGTTGTTTAGCGTTTGTAACGTTGAAAAATAATTTAGCTTTCTCGCCATTTTCAGGTAAATTCAAAGGCTTAACGTCAGTCTTTCTTTTATGCTTTTAAAATGTTTAAGCGGGACTAGAAGACATAACCTATATAATACCGAGCGCAGCGAGAGGCGGACGAAGCCCTCTTAGCGAAGCGATGATTAATGGTAACACGTATATCTAAGAAAATCAGTGAAAAATAAAAGTTGAGTCAGGGGTACTAAGACCAAAAAAATTACTTCCAGCCCGGGCCGCCGCCATATTGGCAGCCATTTTGCTTTTAAAAAGATAGTTCTGTCATTGATTGACTAGTACTTATCGATGTTTCTTGTCCCTTAACTCAATTAGAAGGTTCCAGTGCATTAATAGAAGGTAATTTAAATTAAAAGAAGTAAAAGAGGACACCAGGTAAGTTTCAATACTGCTTCGATGAAGAAACACGACTAGTTTTATGTATGCCTTATCAAATTATCAGATGGACAATTAAAAAAACATTAACTTCAAGTAAATTATATTTTAGATACTGAATAAAGTATTCAATTTTTTTAACGCGGCGTTTATATGAATTTAAGTGATAAACAATGAAAGACTCTCTTCGGCTTTATTCCGAGGACAAAACATGCACATTTTCCGTCTGAAACATGACTTAATAATATATACTGAGCACGCAACGTTTAGTTAAACTTTGGCTAATGATTTGAGAAGGCAACCAAGCGGATCCTACTGTGTGCGTTTCAAATTATTTTGTTCTACAAAATCAAACTGCACTGTACGTGTTAAATCTGCGCTCGGTCCAACGGTCACACCGTTAACATAATAATTGTATTACCTTGATCAGAGGCACGCGGTGACCCTACTGCCCTCCTTTTTCTAGTCGTTAAAGCTTTTTGTCCATCAGTCGAATCAACCTGTCTACCTCTGTTAACAGCTTTGGAACAAGGTGACTGCCCGTTTTGTTTCTGTTTAAGCTCATCACAAGCATCTCCTTCAATGTATAACACAATCTATCATTGCTATAAAGAGATTGGTTGAAGGAATGATTCAGAACTGAACACAATATTAAACATTACTTCAGAGAAAAATATTAACATCATTTTATATAAATCTATAAAAACAATATTTTAATAAGAAATTGCCAATTTTATATACATGTAATAGCACATTTTTCCAATACAATACGAGTTAAGCATACTGTTTCAAATCAAGCAAGACAGCGTTTTCGGCTACAATTAGATATCTTCTCACTAAATATATAAATCTTATTTTAATACTTGACCATACATCTACCTCAAGGACCCCTGTGTGTTGCATTTGTATTTATGTATAGTATATTTCTGAACTTTAATACAATTTCTATTAATAATTTGTTTTACAGCGTATATACTAGTTTAAGTAAAACAATTTTATTTCTACCTTCATTGCTTAAAGGCAAAGTCGTC
Source organism: Magallana hongkongensis (assembly GCA_015776775.1). NCBI lineage: Eukaryota > Metazoa > Mollusca > Bivalvia > Ostreida > Ostreidae > Magallana > Magallana hongkongensis. The sequence goes on from CM027469.1 coordinate 12,896,786, forward strand.
TTCGTTTGCTTTTTCAGTGGTTTCTTAGCTTTAGCTTTTTCAACAGTGGTAGTATTTGTAGAGCTGTTCTGTAGATTGTTGGCAGCCTTTGGACTACAAGACGTATGTTTTTGCTCACGGCTGGAGTTATTAACATCCATATCTGCAACAACAAAACAACTTGAACATTACTAAAGTGTGACTAGAAAATTTTCCTCAGTTAATTCTGAACAAATACAATGTAAAAGCATTAGGTTAACGAAGATTGTTTATACTTTATTTTGTTTTATATAGCATTGAATCATGATTTTTTGAAGTATACACTCTCATAACTGCAGCGGTGTGTGCATACAAATTGAGTAACGCGCGTTAGCGCGTTATGAAAATTTGTATGCACACACCGCTGCAGTTATGAGAGTGTATACTTCAAAAAATCATGATTTAATGCTTATATTTACATTTTTTTTTAACTTCTTGCCTTGTCTGCAAATGTGATTCATACCTTAAAATTCCTATCTTATCCTAAGGGTAAGTTAATATTAATGGAAGAGCCACAGTAACAGCCATAAGCGTGAACTTTGATTTTCGCTTGTGACGTTGCAGTTTACAGCGTTCAACGTTTGTGACGTCATAATAAAACTCGTCAATTTGACCTTTGACTACTTGTTGCAATTAGAGGCATTTAAACATCACGGAATTTAATGGAAAAACACAGTAGAATGTAAATATAATGCTTTAACTCTCAAAAATATTTTGATAAACATTAGAAAAAAGTCTGATTGATGAATAGAATTCCTGCAAAATTTGAATATAAATTCAGCAAAACATGTTTTAAACGGATGAATTTAAAACCTAATATTAAATTCATCGTATAGTTTTATATTAAACATGAAAATCAATATTTCAACTCACTGGTTTTTTACCTGGATTAGATAATATTTTATTAGATTACATTATTAGTATTAAATTACAAGTACTAAGAAAACTTTATGAGTTCTAAAATTGTATAAATGCGAGTCTAATCTTAAAATCTACTGTCATCATTAAATTAGCTTTTACTTCGTATAGCTTGTTTAAAAAATAAATATTGTGTCTTACCAATATCGAGTACAGGTGAAGTATTTGTCTGTTTCCTTAATGACTTCTTTGCCTTTTTAACAATGGGAGAAGTTTGGGGTGCATTTTCCCCCTCAACAGCTGGACGACAAAGGGAATTGATTTGCTTATCGCTTATGTTATCAACAGTGGTTTCTGCTACAAACAGAAGGTTGAATATGAAATAAGTTAGTCAATATTTTACGTTGTACATTAATTGGACACTTCACACAATATACAATGTATTGTATAACAAATATTTTGTTTGCAAAGCTAAAATAGTATTCTTCAATTGAATGATGGTATTATCTTTCATAATAAGACTTAAATTAAATATAATTTACTAACAATTTGAAAAATCTGTGAAGGTTTGATAAAATCTTGATATAGTAACACAGATGGAATAATACAACTTACTTGAGAAGGTTGACACATTTTTTACAATATTTTAGAATCAGTGTACCTTCATTCATCTGACTTCATAAATTGTTTTGTGACAAATATATTATTTTAATCACAACTTTATTTGTTAGGTTTGGTTTAAGTCTTACCTTTGCGCTTCCTTCTTTCGACTGTATCGTTATTAAATGTAACAGAGATATCTTTCTCTATAGGGTCCATTGCCTCCTAAATACAAAAAAACCTGAAAATTATAGTAAAATTAAAATAACCAAGCAATAATATAGGTTAGATTCGTTTTCTATTACTTTCAATGTTAATATAAAAATATGGTCTTAAAAACCCATTACAACCTAATGTAGGATAATTGTGAAGAGAGTAAATGCACAACCAAAACTATCATTAGGAAATCTTGTTTTAAAATAATTTTATTTTATACATGTACATTAAAAACAGCTACATGTATAAAGTGTAATGTATGTACAAGAGGAAGTATTATTATTATTACTAAAACGATTAAAACATACATTTATTCCCAGTATTAAAGCTTTCGTCTAATGTTGCAAGAATACCAAGAATCTTACTTATATGACCTGAAAAATCAAATATAAACTCGTTTTACCTTTGCAATGCGGAAGTTTTGTGACTATGGTTTTTCGAAATTTATATTATCAAATTTTCATAAGCATGTGATTGGTGGATTTCTGTCCATTGATCGTGCTTTAAATTCCGATATAGACCTTACTTTACTAAAAATAGATTAGTATAAAGGCCTCACTATACTAAAAGAGAATTTATATGACAAAATACTGGTTTTGACACGTGCGAAATCAATACAAATACATTGTTAACAAAATATTGTACTTTTTTACGCTTAAAGAGAATGAAGAGAATAAGTTTTTTGGTTAATTTTCATAAAAGAGTTATAGCGTTTTGACATCGGTCAATACATGATTTATAGACCTGACGAGAGTATACATGTATCGATCAAGGACGAAGTAAATTTTGAATGCCCTATTAATTAAAGGAATAAAAATGATTAAAGGTCACTTGTATACAACTTACTCACCTGATTGTTTAATAAATCTTAAACTTTACCGAGAAGTAGTATTATAAAGAGACTGACCAATGACAGTTATCATTTTTAGGTTGTTTTTTTTTTTAAATAAACATGCCCCTGTCATTTAAGATAATTAAAAGCATATAGAGAAATATACATATTTTTCTCAGTACCAAATAACTTTAAAATTTCAATTTGAATTTATATTACTAGTAGGTTTTGTTGTAAATTCTGGACATTAATTGAAGAATAAATGAAATAACACGTAATGGTATATCATATCTTTTAGTGAATATTTTGGTTGACTGATTGATCTCGCAATATAACTGAAGTTATGAAGTATAATTTCTCATTGCCCAAATAACTTATCCTCGGGCATTTTTTCCTGATATTTCCGTAGCGGGTAATCTTGACAATCATCAACTGATTATGTTTCTTTTTAAACAAAGTCGCATAAATTAAACACGTCATTGAAATCGATTACAAAGTATTGTCAAAATTTCAATTATCACCAAAAATGTATCTTAAACTCGTTACATCCACGTTCATGCAGATTTGTTCTATTTTAGTATAAGATTATAAGATTAAGATTTATGCTTTTCTTTTTCTGTGCATTTAGTGAATCTGTATCATTTAGGCCAAAAAATTTTCACTAACAGGTCTTGAGCAAGGGTGATAAGGAAACATATATGGAATCAAAGATACATGTAATTCCGTGAAAAAATAAATCTTTGTTGTTAAATATGTATTCCAACATTTAAACATCAAAAAGTAGACCAAAACAAATTACAAATATCGTCGACGCTTTTTTTTACGAAAATTAGACTGTTTCACGTAAATTTAACATTGATGACGAATTGGCTAATAGTATAAAAAATATTTCTTATAATTTCTTTATTTTAATCAGAAATGATTATGATGCATTACTACTTACCTTACCGTTATTAAAATGTTGGGATAAAAAGTTTTCCTTGTTGACGAAATCCCGCACAAGGAAGAGTATGGCTTAGCAAGAAATTAAAGTGAAAGAACAAATGCCTCTGTAAATAATTCAATTACACCCGCCTGTATTAAAGCATGGGAAGAATTACACAGATTGACTTATGATAACAATTTCGTGTTGGTTGTTTTTGATGCCAACCTGAAACTCGAGTGATATATTACACCATGACAAAGCAGGTTGAAGTGCAGATAAAGTGATACTCATTAAAAATTCAAACTCTGGTAACTCGAGTAGGTAAAAACATCAATATAAGCCGTGTGAAAAAGTTCCTTTCAAAATGTGTCATTTTTGCATACATGTGTCGTTTTCTGAAAACATCTTTAAAAAAGCACTCATTTCACACAGAATAACTCGTGAAGCAAAATAGTCTTTAAACTTGAAAGGGCAAGAAAAATGATTTCAAGATATATATATGTCTATGTATGTTTTGTTACACTGAAAAAAGTGGTTCATAGTCAAATGAATAATGATATAATGATTATACTCATGTTTTCCCAGTTTAACTAGATTTGTACCTTGGAATAAAAAAAAAATAGATATTGTCCCTTACACTTACAAGGCTAATGTGTTTACATGTAGCAATGTGCATCTTTTAAAATGATGATAATTAGGGGTCTTGTATTTTTCGTCTCAAGGTATACATGCAGTTATTCCTTAAGGACATATTGACTACTATACTCTGTCCCAAGATATTTTGGATTCACATTTGGCTTAATTGCTTGATATTTATAAATACCTGAGGATTCAAACGATGTTCATTCAAAAGTATGAAAAATTTCCAAGATTTCTCAGTCAAAACGCCCCTGTTAGCTTATCAGGTTTCAATACAATGCTAAAAAATATGATGTCTACGGAGAATTTGTATTGCAGCAAGCCCGGATGATAACGTTGAAATATTGCGCGATGTATTCCGAGTGTATTCCGAATGGAGAAAAGATGTAAACATTCCCCATTATAAATCTCCGTAAGGAATCTGTTTTCGTTCCTGTGAATTTTTCCGAGTGAAAGATGATAATGTGTCAATGAAATTATCTTGGAAAATATCCCTTTCAACTATTTCAATTGCACTTCTTTCACAGGTAAGTGTATTTTTATTAAAAATCGTCCAAATGTGCTGCATAAATATCTTGGGACAGACTATAAGCACTTTTAGGGATAGGTTAAGAGTGATAAAAACGGCTCATAATCATTTAGCAATATACCCAGCGGGCATTTCAACGTTGAAACAACGATTATCAAATCGATAAACGAGGCATGTTGACTTCAGTCTGGCTGTTTGCAGAGAACTATGATTTATTACAAGTTTCCGTAAGAAATAGAGGGCATCATACTTGGTAGATCTAAATATAGTGTAATAACATCTAACATCATAAGACACTACAGTCACAAAGGAGACATGGTAACGTCGATGAAAACAGAAAATAATTAAACTGTACGAAGTAAGAAGACTATAGAAGTAGAATATACCTCTGGGTATTTTTTTAATTCTGTTTCTATCACTACATGTCATAGTACAGTTTTAATGGTTTTCAAAACTTACAATTTGAAATATTACAAGGTATTGCTGTTACACCAACGTTACACATTGACTGAGTAAATGGGGATCTTGTCTAAAAACAATTAATAAAGACTCCCTGATAAAGTCTCACTGCATCAAATCTCAGTAGTAGACAATTCCAGTGAGCTCAAGACTTAGACATTTGGTGACCCCAGTATCGGTTAAGTGAAAGCTCATTAGAAAAGACTTAATATATGCTAGAAAGTTACAGAATAAGATAATATATGGACGGAAGTTTATTCAAATTTTGATAAGAGGTTTTATAAATAAATCATATCTTCAAACAGCAGATTTTTAGAACAACAGTTAAGTTTTTAACCATCGCATTCTTTGAGCTAAAGTTCTTTTACTAAAAAAAATCAAAATAATCTTAAATCAATGTACACACTCAATCGAGATAAAAAAAATAATATTCAAAAGTCAGAGAATAACGTGTTCGTCTTTAATAAACTTTTTGTGCAGAACAATTCCAATCTTTTCGACGCAGTCAGCTGGTACGTGTGTTCTTGGTTCTAGGATGACTTCATTAAATCTTGATGCAAATCTCCATGCCTCTGATGAACGATTAATGTGTTTCTCTCGTACAGTCTCGTCAGTAAGATCTATCACAGTAACGTCATGATAGTTTTTCAGCTTCGTAATGTTGATACGCACTACCTCCCGAACGCGAGTAAATTCATTAGTTATGCATCCAAGGCATTGTAAATCAAAAAGTGTTTTGCAGCAGGATATGAACCGTGATGTAACTCCCTTACTCCCTTTTGCAACGTGCTCCATTAGACTTGTTCTTGACCAGATATCTTTGGGATAAAGACCTTGCCAGTGGGGTTCGTGAAATCGTTGTAACCTATACACATATTCCTGTTTTACGGCTTCTGCATTGTGGCAACTTTTATTTGGTTGTGATGCCTTCAATGGTGTTTCAATTTCATTTTCATTTAGAACAATTTCTTCTACATTGTTGCTAGATAAAACAACATCCGCGTCCAAAGACGTAGCACTTAAATCGGCAGAACCTGCTGCATTCTCGCGGCTTTTGTCTATTTGTGATCCCTCTAGTGCTTTTTTAATTTCGCTTTTATATACATCTATTTCTTCTTTAACCTGGTTGCTAGATAAAACAACCTTCTCCTTGTTAATACAAAAAGATGTACCACTTGAATCGGCGGGACCTGTTGTGATATCAATTCCTCTTTTATTCGTCTTTCGAGAACTGGATCTTAGCTTCTTACGTTGATGAAGTTGCTCATCATCATGTTGAGGCCCTAAAACAAATAACTGACAATCTTTTAGCTTAAAGTTGATGAGAATGCTACTTGAATAACATTTTATAAAAAATACTTATATATATATATATTTATAAAAAAAACTCTGGAAGGAATGCAATAACTGATTGAACCTGCTATGACATCATCTAAATATAGTTTTAACATATATTGTAAACAAATATCGATCATTTTAGTTTATTCGTAACAAAATTTATATCCTGATGTGTTACTCTTTTGGTTTTTTTTTATCCTGATATTTGTTATACAGACCTTTCCGCTTTCTCGTTAGTGGAATAGAATTCTGTTTTTCGTTCTGTGCTGTCGTAGAAAAAAGTCCAAGCAATCTACAATCATCATAAATCCAGTATTACAATATGTAGTACAAGTCTGATAATAGCTGATAATCAGGTTGGTCGGAAGAATATCGTATAGATGATTTTTTTTTTAGAAAACATCATGGCTTTGAAATAAAACTAAGCACACGAATCTCGCTTCTCTCTCTCTTTCTCTCTCTCTAACTCTTTCTATCTCAATCTCCCAACTGCGCTAATTAACTTACTAACTAACAAACTAAGTAACTAACTCCTCTCTCTCTCTCTCTCTCTCTCTCTCTCTCACACACACACACACACCTTTTTTCTTCAATGTGTTTTTTCGCAATAGCGGCGGCCCGATCAGTTCTAGCCTTATATCTCTCAGCCCTCATTGCTTTCTGTTCTTGGTTTTTATCTGCACATTCATTGCGATCATTTATGGCAAACTCAGCGATCCACTTGGGCACGTGGGACATTTTAAACTGTAACTAACTGAAGAAAGAAATATCAGAATTAAGATAGCTGTAAATGTCCATCCAAGATCCATTATAACCTTTATTTTTTGCAGGCTTTCTTTTTCCCCCTCAAATATCTGTTGGCAGTCGGTAGTGGAATATGCCACTCGTTGAATACTCTAATAGATTTGTTTCATTGATAGGTGACAGGTAGCATGGTTATTTAGTCGAAATATTAGAAGTTCAATTGAAAGATAGCTGAATATACAATATCGGTTTTTTTAATCAATTGATATTGTAATATAATGGCAACTTATCAAATCACGATTTATGCAAAACGGTCAATGTTTTATGTTCACCTAAAGATCTCACACTTTTTACCGAAATCTATATTTTTAAGATGTTTTTAAATAAATGCATACATCCTTATCTTTTGCTTTTTCATTTTTTGAAACACAGACAATACAAATGTCTTTTAATTTTTATGCGTTACATGATCAGAATATATTGTTAAAGGATAGAAAATACGAAATCTCTTGCCTTTACAGACTTTAGTTGTATTGTAAACATGATCTTCAAAATAGACGAGTACCCAGGATGACATCGATTAACTCCAAATATAGATGTTTAAAGGGAATGTTTTTAATAAAGGCAAAGCAGACACGATGTAAACCGCCTTTCTGATTTATCGAATATATAATGTACAAGAGGAAGTATTATTATTATTATTAAAACGATTAAAACATACATTTATTCCCAGTATTAAAGCTTTCGTCTAATGTTGCAAGAATACCAAGAATCTTACTTATATGTCCTAATATGACCCGAAAAATCAAATATAAAACTCGTTTTACCTTTGCAATGCGGAAGTTTTGTGACTATGGTTTTTCGAAATTTATATTCTTCTTTTTAAAATATCAAATTTTCATAAGCATATGATTGGTGGATTTCTGTCCATTGATCGTGCTTTAAATTTTGTTATAGATCTTACTTTACTAAAACTAGATTAGTATAAAGGCCTCACTATACTAAAAGAAAATTTTTATGACAAAATACTGGTTTTGACACGTGCGAAATCAATACAAATACATTGTTAACAAAATATCGTACTTTTTTACGCTTAAAGAGAATGAAGAGAATTAGTTTTTCGGTTAATTTTCATAAAAGAGTCATAGCGTTTTGACATCGGTCAATACATGATTTATAGACCTGACGAGAGTATATCGATCAAGGACGAAGTAAATTTTGAATGCCCTATTAATTAAAGGAATAAAAATGATTAAAGGTCACTTGTATACAACTTACTCACCTGATTGTTTAATAAATCTTAAACTTTACCGAGAAGTAGTATTATAAAGAGACTGACCAATGACAGTTATCATTTTTAGGTTGTTTTTTTTTTTTAAATAAACATGCCCCTGTCATTTAAGATAATTAAAAGCATATAGAGAAATATACATTTTTTTCTCAGTACCAAATAAACGGTTTCAATTTGAATTTATATTTCTAGTAGGTTTTGTTGTAAATTCTGGACATTAATTGAAGAATAAATGAAATAACACGTAATGGTATATCATATCTTTTAGTGAATATTTTGGTTGACTGATTGATCTCGCAATATAACTGAAGTTATGAAGTATAATTTCTCATTGCCCAAATAACTTATCCTCGGGCATTTTTTCCTGATATTTCCGTAGCGGGTAATCTTGACAATCATCAACTGATTATGTTTCTTTTTAAACAAAGTCGCATAAATTAAACACGTCATTGAAATCGATTACAAAGTATTGTCACAAATTTCAATTATCACCAACAATGTATCTTAAACTCTAACATAGTACATTAAAATTGTCATCAGTTAATCATAATGCTAGTACATCCACGTTCATGCAGATTTGTTCTATTTTAGTATAAGATTTCATGCGTTTCTTTTTCTGTGCATCTAGTGAATCTGTATCATTTAGGCCAAAAAATTTTCACTAACAGGTCTTGAGCAAGGGTGATAAGGAAACATATATGGAATCAAAGATACATGTAATTCCGTGAAAAAATAAATCTTTGTTGTTAAATATGTATTCCAACATTTAAACATCAAAAAGTAGACCAAAACAAATAACAAATATCGTCGACGCTTTTTTTTTTACGAAAATTAGACTGTTTCACGTAAGTTTAACATTGATGACGAATTGGCTAATAGTATAAAAAATATTTCTTATAATTTCTTTATTTTAATCAGAAATGATTATGATGCATTACTACTTACCTTACCGTTATTAAAATGTTGGGATAAAAAGTTTTCCTTGTTGACGAAATCCCGCACAAGGAAGAGTATGGCTTAGCAAGAAATTAAAGTGAAAGAACTAATGCCTTTGTAAATAATTCAATTACACCCGCCTGTATTAGAGCATGGGAAAAATTACAAAGATTGACTTATGATAACAATTTCGTGTTGGTTGTTTTTGATGCCAACCTGAACCTCGAGTGATACATTACACCATGACAAAGCAGGTTGAAGTGCAGATAAAGTGATACTCATTAAAAATTCAAACTCTGGTAACTCGAGTAGGTAAAAACATCAATATAAGCCGTGTGAAAATGTTCCTTTCAAAATGTGTCATTTTTGCATACATGTGTCGTTTTCTGAAAACATCTTTAAAAAAGCACTCATTTCACACAGAATAACTCGTGAAGCAAAATAGTCTTTAAACTTGAAAGGGCAAGAAAAATGATTTCAAGATATATATATGTCTATGTATGTTTTGTTACACTGAAAAAAGTGGTTCATAGTCAAATGAATAATGATACAATGATTATACTCATGTTTTCCCATTTTAACTAGATTTGTACCTTGGAATAAAAAAAATATATATTGTCCCTTACTCTTACAAGGCTAATGTGTTTACATGTAGCAATGGTGCATCTTTTAAAATGATGATAATTAGAGGTCTTGTATTTTTCGTCTCAAGGTATACATGCAGTTATTCCTTAAGGACATATTGACTACTAAGCACTTTTAGGCATAGGTTAAGAGTGATAAAAACGGCTCATAATCATTTAGCAATATAAAGATACTAATAGGTTTTAACGTTCCCTTATTACTGTGAACACGCAGTACGTGGTAAAGTTATACACTCTGACTCATTATTAGTATGAGGTTAATATATGTTTCTGCTCTCGTTAAAAGGGCTCTATGGTCGATTATTAGACATTAGAATGAGACATTTTAATTTCCTTTATAAGAAAAGCTTACATAAAAATAACGCAACATATCTGCAATAAAAACTTGAAGATAAAATATTAGGTTGATCTGATGGTTAATAAGTTCACAATCCATCCTCCTTTATCATTTCCTGACATTTCTCGTTAAATGTATATTTAAGAAAAATGAACGCGGTAATTGTTTTGGCAACAACAGCAGCACAATATTAGACTATATCTACAGCTATCGAGTGTGAAAATCTCTATTTCTTATGGAAACTTATAGTTAATTCATACTCCCTTAGAACAGTCAGACGGAAATCTACACAACCCGTTTATTGATTGGTCGAAACCTACAGCGACTAAAACTGACAGGACTAAAATGTACACCCCCGTTTATTGATTGGTCAGATGATGTCAGACTCAAATTCCAGTAGGACACCATTTGGTTCTTTCTTTTGTATAACTTGCTGTTATACATTAACAGTGATCTAGTGAAAGTTACTTACTGTTTGAAATGAATTTATGTGTTTGTTAAATGAAAAATGTAAATATAAACAATAAAATGTTTTTTTATGATGATCAATGCGGGTTATGAAGGTAGTGATCAATACAGAAAAAAACCATAACGTGGGTTATGTATTTTATCTGCAATGTCGCCACCTTCATATTCCGTATGAATCACCAAAGAAAGGATGTTATGATTTAAGTAAACGACTCATTTTCTTTCATTGAATGCATCTTTGGTTTAATTATAAACGATCATTTAAACAATAAAATGTTTTTTTCATGATTATTTCTTGCAGTCCGAGATTTTTCATAGATGGCTGTAGGTTTCAATCAATCGATAAACAGGGCATCTAGATTTCAGTTTTGTCCGTTTCTTGTCAGTTTCAGCCGCTGCAGATTTTGACCAATCGATAAACGAGGCATGTTGACTTCAGTCTGGCTGTTTGCAGCAGATTTTTAGAAGAACAACAGTTAAGTTTTTAACCATCGCATTCTTTGAGCTAAAGTTCTTTTACTAAAAAAAATCAAAATAATCTTAAATCAATGTACACACTCAATCGAGATAAAAAAAATAATATTCAAAAGTCAGAGAATAACGTGTTCGTCTTTAATAAACTTTCTGTGCAGAACAATTCCAATCTTTTCGACGCAGTCAGCTGGTACGTGTGTTCTTGGTTCTAGGATGACTTCGTTAAATCTTGATGCAAATCTCCATGCCTCTGATGAACGATTAATGTGTTTCCCTCGTACAGTCTCGTCAGTAAGATCTATCACAGTAACGTCATGATAGTTTTTCAGCTTCGTAATGTTGATACGCACTACCTCCCGAACGCGAGTAGATTCATTAGTAATGCCTCCAAGGCATTGTAAATCAACAAGTGTTTTGCAGCAGGATATGAACCGTGATGTAACTCCCTTACTCCCTCTTTCAACGTGCTTCCTCAGACTTGTTCTTGACCAGATATCTTTGGGATAAAGCCCTTGCCGGTGGGTTTCGTGAAAACGTTGTAACCTATATACATATTCGTCTTTTTCGACATCTGCATTATCGCAACTTTCGTCTGGTTGTGGTGCCTGTACTGGTGTTCCAATTTCGTTTTTATTTAAACCAAATTCTTCTTCAACTTGGTTGCTGGATAAAACAACCTCCTCGTTCAAACAATAAGACGTCGTACCACTTGAATCAGCGGAACCTGTTGCATTTTCCCGGCTTTTGTCTAGTTGTGATATCTCTTGCGCTTTTTCAATTTCGCTTCCATGTACAACAATATCTTCTTTAATTTGATTTCTAGATAAACCAACCTTCTTCTTGTTAATAAAAAAAGATGTACTACTTGAATCGGCGGAACCTGTTGTGATATCAATTCCTCTTTTATTCGTCTTTCGAGAACTGGATCTTAGCTTCTTACGTTGATGAAGTTGTTCATCATCATGTTGAGGGCCTAAAACAAATAACTGACAATCTTTTAGCTTAAATTTGATGAGAATGCTACTTGAATAACATTTTATATATATATATATATATATATATATATATATATATATATATATATATATATATATATATATATATATATAAAACTCTGGAAGGAATGCAATAACTGATTGAACCTGCTATGACATCATCTAAATATAGTTTTAACATATATTGTAAACAACTATCGATCAGTTTAGTTTATTCGTAACAAAATTTATATCCTGATGTGTTACTCTTTTGGTCTTTTTTTATCCTGATATTTGTGATACAGACCTTTCCGCTTTCTCGTTAGTGGAATAGAATTATGTTTGTCGTTCTGTGCTGTCGTAGAAAAATGTCCAAGCAATCTAAAATTATCATAAATACAGGAATAGTACAAGTCTGACAATAGCTGATAATAAGGTTGGTCGGAAAAATATCGTTTAGATGATTTTTTTTTTAAAATTATGGCTTTGAAATAAAACTAACCACACGAATCTCGCTTCTCTCTCTCTTTCTCTCTCTCTTTCTCTATCTTTCTCTAACTCTTTCTATCTCAAGCTCCCAACAAAGCTAACTAATTAACTAACTAACAAACTAACTAAGTAACTAACTCTTCTCTCTCTCTGTCTTTCTCTCTCTGTCTCTCTCTTTCTCTCTCTCTCTCTCTATCTCTCTCTCTCTCTCTCTCTCTCTCTCTCTCTTACCTTTTTTCTTGGTTTTTCGCAATAGCGGCGGCCCGAACAGTTCTAGCCTTATATCTCTCAGCCCTCTTTGCTTTCTGTTCTTGCTTTTTATCTGCACATTCATTGCAATCTTTTATGGTAAACTCGGCGATCCACTTGGGCACGTTGGACATTTTAAACTGTAACTAACTGAAGAAAGAAATATAAGAATTAAGATAGCTGAAAAATGTCATCCACTATAACCTTTATTTTTTGCAAGCTTTCTTTTTTCCCCTCAAAGATGTGTTGGAAGTCGGTAGTGGAAAATGCCACTCGTTAAATACTCTAATAGATTTGTTTCAATGATAGGTGACAGGTAGCATGGTTATTTAGTCGAAATATTAGAAGTTCAATTGAAAGATAGCTGAATATACAATATCGGTTTTTTTAATCAATTGATATTTTAATATAATGGCAACTTATCCAATCGCGATTTATGCAAAACGGTCAATGTTTTATGTTCACCTAAAGATCTCATACTTTTTACCGAAATCTATATTTTTAAGATGTTTTTAAATAAATGCATACATCCTTATCTTTTGCTTTTTCATTTTTTGAAACACAGACGATGCAAATGTCTTTTAATTTTTATGCGTTACATGATCAGAATATATTGTTAAAGGATAGAAAATACGAAATTTCTTGCCTTTACAGACTTTAGTTGTAAACATGATCTTAAAAATAGACGAGTATCCAGCATAACATCGCTTAACTCTAAATATAGATGTTTAAAGGGAATGTTTTTAATAAAGGCAAAGCAGACACGATGTAAACCGCCTTTCTGATTTATCGAATATATAATTAAGTGTGCATTTTCTGAAAGCCGTTCTGAAAAATCATTTTTAAAATACGGTGCCGAGGAATGAACATAGCGAGCTAAGGGGGGGGGGGGTGAAGAATGCTATAAATGTGGCAATACAAATCGAACAAAAGAATGTTCAAAATATCAATGATGAACAAATATGCTAAAGTTTTAACTAATGAATACTAAGTCGCACGCGAGTTGAGATAGAATATTTTGTAATAAGCTATGATATTTTTTCTATTCTTACGTACCTATACTATGCTTACAATATTACTTCTGTCAATAATCATTTTAAAAGAAGGAACCGTTGAAATTTAAACATTAAATATGATTTGATATTGATAAATAAAGAAGAAAGTACAAAACGTTGACAAGTGAAAGCAAGCAAAACAAAACGTTTATTATAAATAGATTTTACACATTTGAATTAAACATATACTCACGACTTGCAGAGAAAACGGAATAGACTATATCCACACACTTACTGATAAAGTTCCTCGTTAAAAGACACAATAACAGTGAAAAAACTATTTCATCTCAAGTTCTGGGAATTCAAAATGAAACTGCAAGACGTTCTGGGAATTCAAAATGAAACTGCAAAATTAAAAATCATCTTTTTAAGAAAGGAAAGTGAAAGTAGGCTCGTTTGAATAAAAAAAAATCTATCACAAGCTCTTTGTTTCTACATATCATTCAAATTATTTAACTGTTATGGATTATCTTTCAGAATCACACCTGTATATGATTACAACAACTCGTGTGTTTTATTTAATATCTGCCATGCTAACTTTCATCTATTCTGATCATATTATGTGCTAGTTAGATTATTCTATATCAGTCATAACCTATATGCCCTAATGCTTAGGAAATCGAAGATCAAATAAAAAAACCAATCAAATTAAACATTAGATTTGATATCTAATGTGTAACACTTTTAAATACACAATCTCAAATAAAAAAAATGTAAAAATATATAAAATGATAAAGTGACAAAAAAACAGTTAAAGAGTAATGTGTTCATCTTTAGTAAATGTTCTGTGTTGAACAAATCCAATTCTTTCGACACAGTCTGCAGGGACATGCGATCTTGGGGCCAACACGACTTCCTCAAATTTCTCGGCATATTCCCACGGTTTGGAGTTTCGCTCAATGTGCTCCTTCCTTACATTTTCGTCAGTCAATTTTATGATTGTGACATCTTCAAAATCTTTTAGTTTCGTAATATTGATGCGCACCACTTCACGCACGCGCGAAGATTCATTTGTGAGACCAATCAATCGATTCAAACCATTCATGGTTTCACAGCAGGAAATGAACCGAGAGCAAGTGCCCTTGCTTCCGTTTTTAACGTGTTCTTCTAGGGTTATTCTTGAAGAAATAAGTTTTGGACGAAGACCTTCATTGTGCGGTTCATTGAAGCGTAGCAACCTATAAACGTATTCATTTCTCAGCATTTCATCATTTTCGGAGCTTGTGCTTGCGCCTGATTCTGATTCCGTTCTTTCAAAGTTATATTCAGTAGACCTCTCATATAATACAATATCAGCTTCCTCTTCGTTGTTGGATAAATATTCATTTTCATTGTCATCATGAAGAGATGTACTTTTAAAATTTGCAGACACACCAATTTCCTTTTCAAAGGTGCTGATTTGATTAGACACTTCCGCGTCATTGCTTTCTTCTGTGACAGAAGTTAAACCAAAAGTAGATTCTTCCTCTGTAACTTGAGAGACGGCATCTATCTCATTTGCATCGTTTATGTTCTCGTTTGTACTGTTATCTACGTCTGGAGAACTAGATACCATCTTCTTATGTTTTCCCTCAGGTTCATCATTTGAACCTAAAAAGTGTATTTAAACTTGCTTATATCACTAATGATGTTATCAATAGACACACATGTTTTATGAAAGTATATTTAGATTTTCCAGTGTCTTTGCCTGTGATAACACTACGTATCGGTTTTGTACTATAAAACTCATAACTACAAATGACACCAAATTGAGGCGCCAGTGGAGTTTGCTTATTTATATATAAATATTTAATGGTACGATGGCTTAAATTATATGAATATAAGTAATAAGGAATCTTCTTTGAATATTATGAGGTGATAATTTCGGTCGGGGCGTGATCAAATCTATCATAAAGCCCGATAATTTCGGTCGAGGCGTGATCAAGTCTATCATATAGCGCGAAGGCTTTATGATAGATTTGATCACGCCCCGACCCAATTATCACCTCATAATACTCAAAGAATGATTCCTTATTCCTTAAATCTTGCAGACACATCATGTAACAGGCTTTGTTTCAGATAAAAATTTTATGAGTATACACGTATGTACATTGTATGTCTTCAATAAACTACCTTCGCGTATGTCGGACATATTATATTCATAGCATATGTTTGACTATTGTGCGATTTTCTGATAGCATTAATAGATAATGTACAACTGTAACTGTTATAATTTATTTACTACTTTTTAATAGCATTATTTAATGATCCTTATTGGTTCAATCGTATTGATTGTATGATTGGATGAAAACAAACCGCTTCGATATCCTTATTTTGTTCCAGTAACATAGACATATGTACATTGATATAAAAACCGCAAAAAACTGATTTCAAAAATTTGTAACGGTTTCCATGGTAACATTTTAAAAGTAATTGTTTCTCCATCAATTTTCTGAAATTATTAAATAATTGAAAATAGGACAAAGGCTGTTTTATGTCTTTGACAGTTTAAATTAGTGCGCAAAACCTTCTAATATAGCTTCAAAGTAGGCAAGTTTTGCTACTTTTCCATCTTTAGCCTCAATTACTATGACAACGGCTACCCCTAGCAACCGACTTTAAGTGGGGTTTTTTTGCGTTTTACACCTAGATGTGTCCATGTATGAAATATAAGAAAAATTGGTGACTATGCGTGGCCAGACCCTTTTATAAATCTTTGATTCTTACATAGAATTGATCTTAAAGTTTATACATCTTTGCCTTTTAGATGTCTTTCTTTGTATTTGGATGCGTCATTCCGCTACACTGTTCAATTAAAGTTATTTTATATCAACGATTTCCTTTCTTCATTGGTTTTTGAAAAACAAAAATCTTCGTTTTCATTGCAATCTGTCTGATGAACAATTTTAGTAGAAAACCATCACCTGTACTAAGTCGAATATAGATTTCCACTTCATTGCCTTTCTTCTTTAAGAGAAGTTACTTCGCATGAAGATTCCTCTTCTCTAATTTCAGAGCTTAATTCTGTTTCATTTGTATCTGGTGTCTTCTCTTTTCCACTGCCATCTGCATTTGGAGAACTTCGTCGCAGCTTCTTATGTTTTCTGTTAGGTTCATCAACTTCATCATCAGATCCTATAACAGAAGAATTACAGCTCTCTATTACATTCATAATAAAGTCAATAATAACACCATGCAATTACAGAAAGTGTTATGCATGTGTCCTGTAGATATACATTTATGTTATTAAGCACTGTTTCGGTATAAATGTTTTTGATAATTTTTTTTAATTCATTAATCTTATAATAGCTGTTACGATATTCTGTAGAACTGTTGAATTAACGACATTATTTATGATTTTCGGTATAAGTTCTATCTTTTTTTTAATTCTTTTTTTAAACTATAAAATTTGCCACAATTTTTTTTTTTAATGACATACAATTTTTATAATAAATATATAGCATAAATATGCTGGAAGAAGGTGTTGTAATTTGAAAATTAATTACTAAACTTACCTCTCCGCTTTCTGCTAGATAGTCTTTCAAAGTCAACACACTTAGTTCCATCCTCCTGCTCCATCGTTCTCGAAATGCCTTAAAACCTGAAATTGAAAATGAATATGTACATTCATTTAAAACCAGCGCATTTAAGGCTGGGAACAATTCTTTTCTTCGCGTTTAAGTAAATTAAAGGACACGTTTTATAATTTTTAAACATGTCAACTGTTGACAACTAGTAGGAAATCCAAAGGTTATACACATTTTTAAATCCAAAGTACAATTGCGTAGCACACATGATGAAAAAGTTTTACGGTCAATTTTTTCATTGATACGTCGATCAATAGAAAATTATTATATTCATTTCTTATCATTTCAAATCATAAAATTCAAAGTGGCATTGATCAAAAATCTATATACATGTGTAAATTAACCGATGCAAGAAGACGCGATCGTGGACCAAAATACAAGTTGATATAGTCGACAAATAATACATGTAATATGTATAAGCGTCTTTTGTAAACGTCGTAGTAACTAGATAACCAGTGAGGTATTTAAATTGTATATCTGCCGCTTGGAATGCGCCGAAGGAGTTGATGCACTACTCATATCTTTGCTTTACGATGATTATTCTGATGACCGATCATGTACGTGTGTAATTTAAAACTCAATCGTTACCAAATTTGAACAGCAGTGTCACCGTGAAAGTGTATAGGCCTATATGTCCGTTTTAATCATTCATGGAATTGGAACAGCCAGCATCGCAGTAAATGTTGATTGATCTCAAGTGATCTTGAGTGATTTAAATAATGTGTATTTTTTATAGTATTTTGTTTGCTGACAATTATTCCCGTTTTATAAATAGTGTTAAATAATATCAGCTGAGAAAAGTAGATCCGGCCTAAAATTTATTGATGCAGGTATCTAAACAAATTTTCGACCATTCAGCAGTGCCAATATTTTATCAAACTAATAAATATCAAATGATAACCGTATCTTTATAACAAATAAATAGGTTTCATTTCGCACGTGAAATAAAAGGGCATAGTATAGGTTTAACGGGTGCATTTTCTGAAAACCATCGGGAAGTTTAAAAAACCCAGTTATTTATAGAACAGATTAACCAAATAAAAGGCATAAGTTTAATCGATACAAAGAATAAAGCAATTCCGCAACACAGCTTTTTTTTTAAAATCAATAACACTCTTGTATTATTAACTAAATCAAGTTTATATTTTAAAAACCCGCATTTTGAAAAAAAAAAACAAAAACAAATATGAAATAATTTGTAGTAAAAACTGTAGCATATTTATTATTTGGGCTTGTTTTACATATGTAGGAAGATTATAAATTAAAAATAAATGCAACTGTTTTAATCCTATTTTGGTACAATCTCATAAAAGATTGCAGATCATTTATCTCTGTCTAGAATTGTATTTATTTAAAGTTTACATCTTAATATTCCATAAAACATACATCTAACATTAACTTAAAACGTTTCACCGGCTTAAAAACCGAAAATGATACATATACATGTAACTACTTAACTTAACCTTTATTCTTTATGTGAAAATGTAAGTATGAAAAATAACATACCGAATAACCTTTAAAATATAGAAAATACATCAGAGCCACGGAAATTGAATGTATGCACAGTAAATTATTTACCGAATTAAAGGTAGTTCCACATTCCTAAAGAGCATTACATAAAATCCGATAATAAAGTTTAGCTGATGTTTATGGTGGTACAAGAACATACAATATAACACTTGATCCTAAAATGTTTTCAGCGTTTGTGTGCTAATCTCTAGAATCAACAATTCATGTTACCCAGTATTGAATATCACCAGCCAAGAAATGATATCAGGAAGAAAGTTTCCATTTATATACGTAGTTGTGCAATCACAGCTATTTAAAGAGCGCATTTTCTGAAAACCACTGCAGCAATATCTGATTTATAGCCAACATTGTCATTAAACAAATCAATATGTACACAAAACAACAGATTGTTTTAAATCATAATTACAGTAAAACATTTTCGAATTTTGTGATTCTCGTTAAAAATGATCAACATTGTCTTTCAATTAAAACCTTGAAATCAATCGATACTTTATAATATTTCATGAATTCCATATACCTTAATTACCCAAATATGTCATTAAAACAATAAATGTAAATCTTGAAATAAAAAAAAATCAACAACATACCTTTTTGATTTAGATGAAATAAAAACGTATACGGACTATATGTTCTCAATTACCCCGGTTACATCTATCTAGTTTAAAAAATGTGTTTTCATAAGAAACTAAAGTGAAAGTAAATGTCACTTAGATAGAAACACGTTATTATACTTATTTGTTTAATCTCTGATTATTATTCCGGTTACATGTATTCAATTAAATTTAAAGCATTTCATGAGAAAAGAAAGTGAAAATGAAATAACTTCATACGGGATCATTGTCATTTTTTTTAAAAACTACTAACAAAAGTCTTTTTTTTCACAATGAATGCTCTTTTATCGAGACAGCTTGTTTTATCTAGCATTTAAAGATATACCTTTTTGATTATGGCATTCGATCCATATTAGAACCAAATTCTCTAACTTTAATACATTTATCTATCATGTACTAAATAGATATAAATTGGGGGGAAAAAATCAGAGTGAAAAAGGATTTTCCGAGATATTTTATTAAAAAAATATTAATAAGCAGTTATTTTATAATAAAGATTGCATTAAGGTCTAAAGGAACGAACACATTTATAAAATGAGAAAGTGAAAACTACAAATATCAGTAAAAATGGAAAGAAGTATTTAATCATCATGAATACAAAAATCAATGAAAAATAAATTTTGGGCGATCTCAGTTGTGTCCGTACGAGGCATCCGTCAGATTTAACTATTTGCGCACATATAACGCTTCGCACTACTACTACTGTAAAACGAGAAAATTTGGCGCATACGTATTTTAGCGCAAACGCGAGTGCTAGTACATTAGCGCAATTATATTTTAGCGTATGCATCTTTTCTTTAAAAAAAATACAAAAAATGTTGTTTGATAAACGATCACGCCCAAAATTTAGTTCTGTGTTCACTCAAGCACGTGCACATTTCTATCTCGCATGCACGGTAAACTGTCGTTGAGAACAATACACTTACTTTTGTGTAGATCGTCAGTAGATAGATATGAAAACTTCATTTATTGACGATGATGTGTAATTTGTAATACAAATTTGAGTTATCGGACTTTGAATTTAACGTGTCGACTTGGATAACACTAGAAGAGTCCCGAAACTAAAAGTGAAATCGAATGCTACATTTACCATGAGTTTCGATCACCATGAGAAAATCTTTTTCAGAGTAATTTTACATTAAAAAATCACATAAGTAGTTATCGTTTTGTTATCTTTATATCCACTAATCAGAGATCAAAGAAATTATGATCAATCATGTACTGTCAGCGTTAGCGATCGCCACGCTTAATCACATTTTCAAGGTGGTAATGAGAGATATTAAAAAGCAATTAAAACTGAATTAATTAATCAATGTTTAGGCACTTATACCCGATAACCCATACCGTTTACCTGTGTAATTGTTTAAACAAACAGAACCGACAGCATCTGTTATTTGAATGAACATTTTTTATATAGCCTTAAAAATGGACTGACATTATTGTTTTGCAACTTGAAGAAATTTAATACATATGGAAAATCGTTGGCGCACTATTAAATTTAGCGCTCAAAGGCAGTTGCAGTATTTGAGATTTAAACATTTATACAGTTACATGATGATTTAAATCATGTTTTGTTTATCCTCACATGCGTACAAAATTTTGTTTGGTGTACACTTCTAAATGTAAAAGTAATGTGTCCCTTACTATTTCGAAAAGCAGTAAAAAAGCGCGATTTATCCTTTTTAATGCATGTTGTACTTTTGGCATAACATACAGTCATTTGATGCATATCTGTTACAATTTTATGCTATGCAACGGCATGCAATTTTTATCATATGCTTAGAGATTTCAATACCATGCTATGAGATTTTTATGCTGTGCTATGAGAAATTGAAATAAAGCGCTTAATGATATGGTATGCTTTGTTATGGTATGCTGTGAGATTTAAACAAAAACGCCTCCTTACACAGTTTCAAACATTTCGAGGTAAACTGATAAGAAGCCAAAGTTTTCCACTACATTTATTCTTTTAAATAAAAGCATTTTACACCGAGTGAAAATCATGCTGTATGCTATGATATGTTATGTTATGGAATGATATGACGAATGAGAATCTATGTTATTGTATGCGATGTAATGAGATTTCAATGCTATGCCATGAGATTCCATTGCTTTAATATGCTATTTTGTATGTTATAAAATAGCAGTTCTAACTGACTGTAGAAACAGTTCGTGCTCACAACTAATATCATATGACGATTATTCCTTTAAATGGAATACTTGTTTTTATAAATGGTTTTATAGATTAAAAGCAAAAGGGGTCGGGGGCAACTCTTCAAGAACAGAACAAGTTAACTGATTAAGACACGTTCGGCTTTTACATAGTGATACATAATGATACTTAACATAGACGTTGTGCCCAAGTATACTATGTATTTTATTAAATTTGTTCTTTATCTTTAGTCGATCTGTCAACTAGCATCCAGATTTAAGTTTAAACAAAATATACAAGTTAGTAAAAAATTAAAACAAAAACAAATGGAAATGTACAAAATATTATTGAACAAGAGGCCCATGGGCCACATCGCAGTTTCAAACATTTCGAAGTAAACTGATAAGAAGCCAAAGTTTTCCACTACATTTATTCTTTTAAATAAAAGCATTTTACACCGAGTGACACTAATTAATTGTAACCTCTATAACTTTGTAAAAGGTTGAAAAGCCAATACGAATAACAATCCATGAATTGTTTGTTCATAAGCACCTGATTTCATTAAAGCTTTTGCTATTATGGGCCGGATACCTTAAAAATTCATTAGTTGTTGAAAATGCTATTTGAGAAAAAAAAAGTACGTTTTTAAACCACTTAAAACCTTTTAAGCATTTCGGTTGAATTTTATACAGTTTTATACGTTGTAATTCCTTACGTGTATAGGTGTGGACAGGGTAATGTGTATAGCAAATACAAACATTGGGCTCAATAAAAACTGCATTTTCAGAAGGATTTGTTTTAGAATTAGATTTATGTACGCTTAAAAGCTATGTAGAAACTGTAGTACATTTGATTTAAGCATACCATCACCAAGTGATAAAGCATAGCTAGATTCTTTGTGTGAAAATGTAAAATAAAATATTTTACATATTTAATAACATACCTTTATGGTGTAAATGAAATAGATTGACGGACTATCTGTTATAAGTAATCACAGTCAATAAAAAACTGCATTTTCAGAAGGATTTGTTTTAAAATTAGATTTATGTACGCTTAAAAGTTATGTAGAAACGGTAGTACATTTGACTTAAGCATACCATCAATAAGTGATAAAGCATAGCTAGATTCTTTGTGTGAAAATGTAATTCTATAAAATTATATTCCAAAGAATCTTTAAAAAAAATGGAAAATTTATCAAAATAAGCGGCACGATTGCTTATATTTACACAATAATACGTATAAGAGGTTATTTAAACAGTCCTAGAAAACAACACACACAATGCCAAATAAGTGGGTATATTTGACAACATCAACTAAGCAATAAATGAATAGTTTACGATATTTCATCATTTTAATCAATTTAGATATTGTAATATGTCATTAAGATTATTACATGTAATAAATGGAAATATTGAAGTAAAATATTTATTAACATACCTTTATGGTGTAAATGAAATAAATTGACGGACTATCTGCTATAAGTAATCACAGTTGTCAAAAGAATAAAATACCTCTAATGAAAAACAAAAGAGAAAATAAATTTTATTTTGATAAGAACAGTATTAAATAATGCATGTTTTGGTGGTTTGATGTTAACACACAGTGTAAAAAATCATTGTCAATTTTTAAAAAAGTGCAAACAGTTTACTGTACAATAAACCTATCCTATCAAGACAATATTTGAAAGCAGTTTCTGAATTCGTTGTATGAACAAATATCCTGTAGTAAAATCAAATTAATATATATTAATATGACTTTGTCAAATATGACGAGTAAGTTATTCACTTACCTATTTGATTAGAAATGGAACATCCTTTACTAATATTTTCTACCCGGAGAATCGTTTAGATCATCAATTATTTTCTTATATTAATTTTTATTGAAATTTTTTTTTGCGGAAGTAAAAAACGAAAACGAACCACATCATAGCTTATTTGGCAGTTGTTTTAAAGTTTTTTCATAAGCAGTGTCCATTACACCGTTGTTCTATACTGATATTCAGCAATAATATCTCCTAGGGTCTTTGTAACTTGCCAACAAAGTATTTGTCCGTGAATGTCCACTTTTTAAGCTTTTGTACAATATAAAAGAAAACCTGCGTGCTCAACATGCTTGTTTTAGAGACGCTACTATGACATAAAGAAAAGCAGTGAGAACAGAGAAAAAAGATGAACAAAACTTACAATAGTAAATTAGGCTCATGGTAATGACTGAGAGAGATACTGCTAGGACTTAAGTAAAGGCAGAGAGAACAGAGAAAAAAGATACAGAAACTTACGATAGTAAGCTAAGCTCATGATAGAGAGGAGTGCCTATCTCGTAGGGACGGAAATAGGTAAAGGACTGAGAAAGGGGTTGATTTAATGGAATTACATATGCAGCTCATAGAAAGAGACAATATTAGTCTATACCCCTCTAAAAATATTTAACACCTATCGTAAAGTTCATAACATTTGAGTAAAAATACATCCAAGACTCCGACTTCTTCCGAAAAGTTTAAAAATGATATTTTATAAAATGAAATACCCCCTCCCCCTTGAAATTAAAGGCTTTTTTGCGAGTCTAAAAACGTTTTGAAAACGAAAGTGTATTTTCCAAAATCTTGCAGATTTTATTCTTATTATGTGTAGATTCAAAGATATTGTCACTTTAACATTAGCTGATCCAGAAATTTGGGAGGGGGGGGGGGGCGAGGGTGGGAACCCTATCTAGATTTGGTTGTAGAATAGTGATTTCCTTCAGCATTCGGTATTTATTTTTGAGAGTAAATACGCAGAAAATTAAAATGTTGTTAAAGTAGTTTTGCTTATAACCCATTTTTTAAAAAAGTATCCCCTTCTTTATTTCTTAAGAAAATCGATGGTAGTTCATTCAATTTCGAACTGACAACCTAGAAATATACGTGACTGAAAAATCACATATGAGTACACGTATTCGTTTTTACTTTCAAAATCTTCTTTTTGAGGAACTATTAAGCTTCTTAAAGGTCAGTTATAGTTTAAGTAGATGTAATCAATAACCTTTACTTCATGTATGATGTATTCTTTGTATTTTTTTTTTTTTGGCTTTGCATAATCTACTTTTTGTTTGATCATAACTAAAGTTAAATTGAGAGCACAAACTTCACGGACTTAAACGGGCGCCTGTAACGAAACGAAATCGATACGAAACGAAACGAAACCAATCGAAACGAAACGAATAGAAACCAAACGAAACGAAACCAAAAATCGAAACGAAACGAAACGGAATTTAAACAAAACTAATATCAATTTTGACTACATGCAAGTGAAAATAAATTCATTGAAATGAACCATAAAAAATTACTAACTGTATGTTTCAGAATGCCGCTGTAAAATTAAAGCCGATTATCCAAAATTTGCAAGTTATATTAATTATGTAAATAAATGATTCATTCCTATACCTTTTAATATTTCTAATTTGTTTCATTAAATGATATTCAGAAGCTTAGAGAGAGAGAGAGAGAGAGAGAGAGAGAGAGAGATATGCCTTAAAACAACTTATCAGCGACATCACATAGCAAAGTATATACGCAAGTTTTTGAAAGAGAAAGAATGAAAGAGAGAGATATGATGATGATGATGATGATGATGATGAAGGGGATATTCTAACAACAATTTTCTTTCTATCGATTTGAGATATTGTTAAAATGAAACGATTGAATACAATTGGTTACCAGTTTCTAATATATAATAAGAATTGTTTTAATATGTATAGCATGAATTTGGACGTCGTAATTTGACAAAATTAACTTGCAACATAAAGATGATTATACTGTAAACGTATTAAAAAACTGTCTTTAGTCCTTTGGCTGTGTATTATAATTTGCGTTTTTGTCTGAAAACGGCGTCTGCAAAATCAAGTACATTGCCAAATGTTAAATACTAGTATGTAAGTAGATAAAAAGGTAAATTCAGAAATGCGCTAAATCAAATCCATGCTAACTTGTTGAAAAATTATATTCCGCCAAATATTGTACACCCTAAATATAGTACGTTTACAGTTTTTACGGAGACATTCCAACCACACGATTTTTTTATTTTGATATGAAATATTGTAAAAATGAATCAAATACGATGTGCGTGCGGGTGAAAGGAAAAGAAAGAGGGTATTATGTTTGATTTAAGGTAATACACAGGTAAAACCTCTTTACATTCATTCATTTTATCAAACTACGACGTCTAAATTCATGATATACATATTAAAACAATTCTTATTATATGTTAGAAACTGGTAACCAACCAGTATGCTCTAAATAACATTGTATTTGATCGTTTCAGTTTTACAATAATTCAAATCGATAGAAAGAAAATTGTTGTTAGAATGTCCCCTTCAGTAGCATCATCATATCTCTATCTCTCTCTCTTTCTTTCTCTCTCTCTCTCCCAATCTTGCGTATACATGTATATTTTGCTATGTGATGTTGCTGATAAGTTTTAAGGCATCTCTCTCTCTCTCTTTCTCTCTCTCCCTCTAAACACCTAAAATATTTTTTAATGAAACAAATTAGAAACATTAAAAAGTATAGGAATGTACATCACTTATTTACATAATTATATAATTTTTTGCAAATTTCGGATAATAGGCTTACAAATATACAGCAGCAATCTGAAACATACAAGTAGTTATATTTAATAGTTCAAAAATTTATTTTTACTTTTATGTAGTCAAAATTGATATTAGTTTTGTTTAAATTCCGTTTCGTTTGGTTTGGTTTGGTTTCGATTGGTCTCGTTTTGTTTCGTTCAATTTCGTTTCGTTTCGCTTCGATTTTGTTTTGCACTTTACAGGCGCCCGACTTAAACGGACTGACCCCACGACCAGATTTCCAAGTAGTTCCAGATACATGTACATGTGTAATAGCAATCGTCAAATATCTAGGTTTATGAGCATGTCCTTTCGTGTTAAGTTTTGGTCTACAAAAATGATAATTTACGTATTTTTGATAACTTGTTATGTATTTTTTCAGAGCGAGACAGGTTCTCTATGTTTATTACAAATTTTGTGGTAAACGAGTGCGTAGCACGACATAAGTTGTCATTAAAAGTGGCTTAAAGGTCGCTTAAAGACAGTATTTAAGCTACCTTTAAGCTATCTTTTAGGAGAACCTAGAGAGGGTTATTCATCTTGTGGGTGATCAAGAAATGTCAGGCATAAAATCTACTTGAAAGAATTTTTTATCACGAAGTTTCTTTGAACTGCTCATACACATAAACCTGTTTAACAGATAACAGTTTAATTGCACCTCATATGGAACTGGAATATTAAAAGAATATATGTTATTTTGTAAGAATTTTGAAAAAAAAAATAAGTCGCACTAAAATGCAACGCATGTCTTAAATTTTGGGTAATGTCTACATTGTCATTTAAGGTAGTTTTAAGCAACATGGCAAATTTACAACCATATCATATTTGACGCTTAAATTTGTCTAACAAAAATGGCAGTTACACGTATTAGTCATGGCGTGTGATTTTTGAATATTTTGTATTTGTATTTAATTATGTTAGCGACATGAAGAGCGCTCTTTTACCTCGCAACTAAACAATGAGAAATACGTCCTGGCTAACTTGTAATGGCTTTGCCTTTCGTGAAGAAAAAGAAACGGTAGAATTTTGAATTGAAATTTAAAACGAAAGTGTAGAGAAAGTCAAATCTGGAAGCATAAATCATTAACAAGGTTGTTTTTTAAGAGGCCTGCAACACGATTTTACAAAAAAAAATGATTAAGGAATGTTTACAGTTACAAGTAAAAAAATCCTACATGTGAAAACAGAAAATTGTACCCCAAGGCGCTCAAATTAAGGACATTCAAAAATTTGATTGGTCTTCCGCATTATAAACGATTGTTGTTTACCAGGCGTGAACTCGTGCGACGTTTTATAACCTTACTCACTTGATCGATGAAAACATTCGAATGAAAAATTTTATCAACCGATATGTTAAAGAGCTTTTACATGTATAATCAATGCATTAGCATCGGATTTGGGGGGAGGGGGGAGCCCCCCCCCCCCCCCCCCCCACTTTTTCTGGCAAAGTCAGACATAGCCGTATTCAAAATCTTTTTCCTTTTTTGCGTGTCAAGATTTCTGATAACGTCTACCCCCCCCCCCCCCCACCCCATCCCTTTCAATGAGCCACAGACTGCAATGTATTGACAGGCATATCAGGCCCATCCTTTATTTTCATCTTTATTCAAAATCAACATTAACAAATGGCTACAAATCAAGATGATTTTCCGCTGTAATTTTTTAGCTCACCTGAGCTGAAAGCTCAAGTGAGCTATTCTGATCACATTTTGTCCGTCGTCCGTCTGTCCGTAAACTTTTCACATTTTGAACTTCTTCTCTAAAACCACTTAACCAAATTCATTTTTATGAAAAGATGAATATAAATTGCAGAAATGAGAGAAAAATTTTCATTGCCAGCGGATAAAACCTCAAACTGGTAAAAAAAGAGGTGCATTTTAAAAAATCTTCTCAAGAACAACTGAGGCAAATTCAACGTGATTTAGCATAAATAATCCTTATGGAAAGGAAAATATAAATTGCAAAAATTATGGGCTAATTCTGTTTCAAATCTGAGTTAATACAAAAAAAATAAGAAAGAAAAGGCGTGTTTTAAGCAATTTATAGCATCCATGAGTCTTAGTAAAATGGGTAGGCATGACCGGGCCAGGGCAAAACAAAAGATTGACAGTATTTAATCTGCCAATCTCATTAAAATTTCAAGATATTTACTGACCAGTATATTTGTATTTGCTGTAAATATTGCTGCAAAATAATGCGTAATTGGAATTGACGATTGCATTAACCCATTTTACCAAGACTCGTATTCCATAATTCTTAAACGAGGTTCTTTGTTTAAAGCAGTCATGACACTATATGATAAACGGATCGATCTGACAATGATGAATTTGTTTGTTGTGCAACAGTTCGTGTACGAAGGGAATCTTTGAAACATGCAAAATACATTGGTGCCGATTTTGTGAAGTAAATTGAGGCTAAATATTTCAATGTGTTGACAGTTTTCACATATGACGGTGGTGTTAGCTTGTTGTGATTTTCGTTTCGTTTTCATTTATGCTTTGCGTTCACCTGGGAACTGTCGCTTGTATTTCCTGATTTTTACGTATCAAATCAAACAGAGACTTCGGTAAATCAAACAGTTTACTGTATACCTGCGCAAACTAAGCAACATCTGATGTATTAAGAAAGAACTAAAATGCAATTCATTCAGGCTATCGGTAATTCGGTATCATCTTTTGCGTAATGGTAGAATAATGCAATATGTTTTGTTGAGATGCTCGGCATTTTCTCGAGTTTATTCAGTTTAAATAGAGTTTATTATCGCTGACGGAAATATGTAGGCATATACATTAATTTCATAAATGATTCATTTTGAAAAATAAATCGTGTTTTATTGTTTACAATTTCTATTTACTTACCATATTTGAGTGTTAAGCTTCGAATTATAAGCAAGATACAGGGATTTGCTCACAATTCTATGTTTGTACACAGATCTGAGGCCATCCAATTTTCTCCATTTTAAATGCTGAATAGGAAATCTTAAGCTGAATGTAATAAACTCATGTGAACAAAAACTGACTCAAACCTAGCAAAATATTGAGCTCATCTTGCTTATAATTCTACGATTGACGCTGACATTTTGGTTGATCATTAGAAATTCTATATGAACTAGAGTATGTTAAATAATTTTACACAAAAACATTGAAAAATGATATGCTGTATATAACTACTCTCTGGGGCTCCCTCTTTATACAATGAATAATGTGAAATATAAGTAAATAAAAACGACATCGTTAAAACAGTTTCCATAGTTCTGACACATTTCTGTTGCGGGGACAAAAGAATTATCGCTATTCCTAAGAAAATATTACAACGGAAAATTATCCTGGTTTGTAGCCATTTCTTATTTTTGAATAAAAATGAAAAAAATGGGAGGGCCATAGTAAATTAGAGTGATGTGCCTGTCAATACGGTAGCATTGATTTTTATAGCTCTTTAACATGTCACGTGACAACATTTTTCATTCCAGTGTATTCATCAATCAAGTGTGAGTAAAGTTATAAAAGTCACGAGTTTACGCGAGGTAAACAACAGTCATTTAATTATAATGGAGAAGACAAATTAAATTGTTGAATATTTTTAATTTGAGAAATTGAACGCATTTAGGAGCAATTTTCTTCTTCACATATATACATGTAGGATTTTTTTCTCATAAAATACAATAACTATATTGATTTAAAAACACTAAACAAAGATACATTTAAACGATAGTTTTATAAAGATAACATGAGGAAGGGATCGTGAGAAATGATTGAGAACGTAAATGTTAAAGCTGCATAGTCCGATTTCTTTTTGGTATGACAGTATCAAATAATTTTCCATACAAAACGATTACCTCAGAAAGTTTGACACGTTCGCCTGTTTACTGTAGCAGAAACAAAATTGCTATTTATCCTGTATATAGAATTTTATTCTATTATCTTACGACTTGAAAAAAAAAATTAACAATTAAAACCACTGGATAAAATTGTTTAGATAAATTTTAAGAGAGAAACAAGTTACAGCACCTCAGTGGGATTGACTTTACTGAGAACAGTAATTAGTTCACATGTACCTAATACACAACCAGACACGTAGCATCAGGGGGGGGGGGGGGCAGGGGGGGGGGGGGCAAAGGGGCCTTTACAAATAAAAATTGAATTAACGTGGATTCCCCCCCCCCCCCACTTATATAGAACAATGTAAAAAATTGAATTGAAAATAAGGAAAAAATCAGTGAAATTGAAGTTAAAGGTATACCCCCCCCCCCCCCCCCCGATTAGGATTCTTTGTTGTTGTTGTTTTTTTTTTTTGCTTGTCAAGATTTTTTGGATCAGTCTCCCCCCCCCCCCCCCCCCCCCCCCACTTTCAAAAACGATCCTACGTGCCTGACACCGTCCCAATAAGTTATCAAGCATTCTTTCTTTTAAACACATAACTAGTACACATGTACCTTATACACAACGTCCCAATTATTTGTCAAGCATTCTTTCTTTCAAACACTTATGATAAATATTCCTTTTAAGTGCATTTTTTTTTTAAAAATCAAATTCAATTTACTAACAAACAGAGAAAAGCGTCGAGAGAAGATAATATTTTCAAGTGAAGCCTCGGAAGTAAACGATGAACAATGCAGGAGAGAGGGGTCAAGCGGTTCTCTTTTCTAAACATTTCCATGATGTATTTTGTTGGGGGTTTGCCAAAAAAGAATTTCTTTTATTTACTTTGAAAATATCAAACTTTAAAAGAAGACCGATTCTGCTAGAGTAAACAGGCGAACGTGTCAAACTTTAGGAGAAAATTGGTTTGTGTGGAAAATTATTTGATACTGTCATACCAAATAGAAATCGGACTATGCAGCTTTAACATTCACGTTCTCAATCATATCTCACGATCCCTTCCTCATGTTATCTATATAAAACTATCGTTTAAATGTATCTTTGTTTAGTGTTTTTAAATCAATATATTATACTTATAAAAAATGAAAGGTGTTGAAAGAGGAAATATTTTTAATGAAGCCTCGGGAATAAACACCGGACAGTGATGTTATCTTGGAGAGAACAAATGATGATAGTAAATGTCCGTTTAATTTGTGTTTTCATCATTTTTAGCGGAGATTTTTTTTCCTCACGGCTTCTTTCGTCTTTCAAATGTTGTTTTTCAAAGCAGTTTTTCGTGTGGAGTTTGATAATTACAAACATATGTTGACTTCTACGTTAAATACATGAGAGTGGGCGAAGTAGGAACAAAATTGCCATTCATCCTGTATCTAAAATTTTATTTTATTATCTTAGGACTTGAAATTTTTTTTAAAAATTTAAACCACTGGATAAAATTGTTATACATATCTTAAGAGAGAAACAAGTTACAAGTACCTCCGTGGGATTGACTTTACTGAGAACAGTAATTAGTACACATGTACCTTATACACAACCAGGCACGTAGTATCAGGGGGGCCGGGAGGGAGGGGCAGGGGGGCCTGGCCCCCCCCCCCCCCGCCCCACTTTATTGCGCAGCAAAGATTTTTCTGAAATTTGTATATGGAGTTGCCCCCCCCCCCCCCTCCCAAAAAAAAAACACTTTTATAGGACAATGTAAAAAATTGAATTGAAAATAAGGAAATTATCAGTGAAATTGAAGTTGAAAGTATACTAACACCCCCCCCCCCCCCCACCCCCGATTCGGATTCTTTGTTTTTTTGTTTTGCTTGTCAAGATGTTTTTGGATGAGTCTGCCCCCCACTTTCAAAAACGATCCTACGTGTCTGACACCGTCCCAATAAGTTATCAAGCATTCTTTCTTTTAAACACATAACTAGTATACATGTACCTAATACACAACGTCCCAATTATTTGTCAAGCATTCTTTCTTTCAAACACTTATGATAAATATTCCTTTTAAGTGCATTTTCTTTTAAAGAATCAAATTCAATTTACTAACAAACACAGAAAAGCGTCGAGAGTAGATAGTATTTTCAAGTGAACCCTCGGAAGTAAACGATAAACAATGCAGGTTTTAGCGGAAATTTCTTCTCATACAGTTGTTTCCGTCTGTTCGATGTAGATAAACATGTAATAACACGTCCTTAGTGTTCTGTTTTATGAAGTTTAATAATTTTGCACTTGAAATGACTCCTGATACATTTACACGTAGGTTTTCAAATTACTAAGCGTAGTAGGAATCAAAAGAATGTTATTATCAATTAAATAGAAATAATGAAATTCATATCTTGTCTAGTTAATTATGATTTGTGCATATTGTTCATTAACGTACCCGCACTTAGATATCGATAAAAATCTAACGTTCAATAAATGTGCTGAATAAATGTCTTCGCTGATTTTTCAATCATTAATTCATTGTAACTGTTAGTTGTTTTAATAGAGAGAGAGAGAGAGAGAGAGAGAGAGAGAGAGAGAGAGAGAGAGAGAGAGGGAGAGAGAGAGAGAGAATCTGCTTCAGTCATAATTAGAAAATATACGAAATAACGATTTGTGACAGAACTGTTTAAAAATTTATATTTCAAACGTCTATTACATGTAAATAAAAAGCATATTACTGTTCTACGAATGTTGTCATTTAGAACAAACAAAATGCATCAAAACATAGTTCATACTCTCATAACACAAATTAAAAGTTACATTATTTCACCGTTAATTACTAACAGCAGTGCGTATTTTCCTCTTTTAATCACTATATAAACACAGTCTCAATTATTTGCCAAGATTCTTTAAGCAAGACATTTAATCAAATCCGTTTAAGTGGTTTTTTTTGGCTTGGTAATAAAATCATCCGGGGGGGATTGGGGGTGGAAAGGGGGGGGGGGGGGGTGGACAGAGCATATCTTTTATATATATCTTTATATTTAATAAGCAGTTAAAAATTCTATCATTATTAAATTTGGCGATTTGGTTCCATCTTCTGACATGTATTTTACAAGGGAATTAATAACAGTACATATACATAATTCCAGTACGTAAGATTAACGCAGTTATCGCCCTTAGACGGAAGGTGGCGCTATCGTCGACCGCCATTACGGTGCTGACAGTCTACATTCGATTGATACGATGCCGTACGAAAAAGGAGGTGGGAGACATTGTGTTGTCTTCAACTGTACCTATAATCAGAGAAAGTTGTATAGATGGAAGATGGAGGAATGCTCTGATCACGGGAAAAGACACGAAGATTGTCCTTGCCAAGCGCCTTTCAGGATGTTTTGCATTCCTGCGCAAGTAGATACCAGATTGCGATGGCTCAAAGCTATCAATAGAAAGGATTATCAACCTGGAAAAAAGTATATCTATTATGTCGCAATTTATCAGTTATCGTCTTTTAATTTTTAAATTGATTTTATTAATTTCATATCTGAATGACATCGTCGATGATAACAGCTGAATATGCAATATATGCTGACCATATATATCTACACATGTACATGTATACACATGTATAAATACCACATGTGTTCTTTTATTATATATGTAGACGTATAAGGTATTCATAAACATACATGTTTATGTATAAATATGATATATGACTGTGCATCTTCACAGTTTTCATCAGGGTTAATTATAATTTTATCTTTTAATGCTAACAGGTCTGTTCAATTCATTTCCTTGATGGGTGTCCAACCAAACTGAACCCTGACCCACAATTACATATGGGATATCACAAAGAGGTTAGGGTGCAAAAAATTACATGTTTGTCATAAATTTTAGTTTGAATTTTGTTTAATCTACTTTCAGAATGAGATACTTGCAGTTAATGTGATTCACATATTACTATGACTATTATTAGAATAGTTTAGTATTTTCAAACTGTCAAATTAAATAGCAGTTTGAACTTACATGAAGCTATTTTGAGTGGTCATACTTTCACCAGTGATTGCCTGCTGGCGGGTACAATGACTGTGTGGGACATGATTGAAGTTAACTATGGATGCAGGATCATCCTCGGGTATGTAAAAACACAATATATGTTCAGATATGTATGATATATTACTATGTATGATTTTTAAATAGATAAAGCAAGGTAGGAGAAAACTGGTAAGGGACGTGTCTAATCAGGAGGATGAGCAGGAGCAGGATGAAGAAAGTGGCCTTATATGCATAGGAGGAGATGAAGCAGAAGCCACAGACATGGAAATCAATACTCCCTCAGCAGCAACAGCTTCTACCCAGACACCACCTGTTATTGTTCATCAGTGTGGGGTGTCTTGTGTTACCTATCGACCAAAATCAGATGCAACAACTCAAACAATTGATTCATTGCATGACCACTTATATTGTCTACAATTAACATCTAATACTGTAGGTACTCAAACAACACGTGAACTTTCATCTTTCAAAATTTTGACAGAGAAAGATTCAGTGTTTTATACAGGGTTGTCACTGACAGTATACTCTACTTTAGTAGATATAATGAGGGTACATGGCAATGAATTACCTTATTTATTGCCCATCGATGAACAAGTTTTGTTAACGTTAGTTAGATTACGTTTAGGGTTACAGTTCCAAGACTTGGGGAAAAGATTCGGAATTTCCCATCAGCTTGCTAGTAGAATTTTTAATTCATGGATAAATATCCTAGCTGTTCAGTTGAAAGATTTGATAATGTGGTTGCCAAAGGACACAATTCAAAGATCTCTACCAACTTCTTTTAGGAACACATATCCTAAAACTACATGTATCATCGATTGTACAGAAGTGTACCTTCAGAGGCCATTGTCCCTGAAAGCCAGGACTGCAACTTACAGCAGTTACAAGTCGAACAACACATTAAAATTTCTTGTTTGTATTGCACCAAATGGTTACATCATGTTTTTGTCAAAGTGTTATGGGGGCAGAGCAAGTGATAGGTTTATCACTAAAAAATCAGGGTTTTACAACTATTTGAATCCAAATGATGAAGTTATGGCTGACAGGGGATTACAATAGGTGAAGAACTATTCAGTTTACATGTTGGGCTTAACATTCCTTCATTTTTACGAGGTAGAAAGCAGCTTAGTGAAAAAGAAGTTATCCAATCGCGTAGAATAGCATCAGTGCGCATTCATGTTGAAAGGGCAATTCGTAGAATGAAATCTTACAGAATTTTGAACAGCATTATCTCAATAAAGTCAGTCAAAAAAATGAACAAAGTAGTGAAGGTAGTGGGTGCTCTTTGTAATTTGAGACCTCAGCTTATTAAAGATTAGAGGTGCTCATGCATAGTGTAGAATTTTTACATTGTACTTTTTTGCTACTTCATTGCTCTTTTCTGAAGATAACAAGAAATTATGTACAAGTGTAAAGACTGTTTATTTTTGTTTTCACAAAGTTGAACACAATTTTTCATACTTCTCACTGAAAACAAATCTGCCTTGTGAAAAATCATCAACAATTCTAACAAGTAGATGATTGAAATAAAATGCTCTGATTCTTGGTAAAATATTGGAAACAAAAGTTTCGTTATATTGTACATCAATGCACACTGAATCCCCATTTTTTGCAAACCATGTAAAATATTTGCACATTGATTTTCTTGTACAGAAAAGTTGCATTTGTATTTGTGTATAATATCCATTTCTGCCCGACTTATTAACAGTGATAGTATCATTTTCTTTACAAATGTCATAACTTTTGTTGTTTAAAAGTTCATCAATTGATTTTACTGGACATTTTATTTCTAAAAGCATATCATCATCAATTGTGCCATCAGGACTTGCAGACAGAAAAGGTTCATCTTTATTTATAACAGTACCACAATTTTTAACTTCCAAATCAAATTTCTTTTCAAAGATTTCTTTGGCTATTGGTTCTGATACTTTTCCATGTTGTGTTGCATTGTTGCCCTTAATCTAGGATATAAATGGTTTGTAACAAAATTTTGTGGATTTGCTTTGCTTGTTTTTGGTACTTTGTTAGCCACAGATGCTGGAATTCTAACCTTGCGACTATCAAACCACAAGTCAGAATTTTGTTCCGTAGTATTGAGACAGACTTCATCAATTTTGTTTTCAGACAGATGAACATATTTTCTATAAAAATCTCTACAAGGCTGACACTGAATATCAGCAATATTGATTGGATTTGAATAATCAAGCTCATGATTCCCATGATGCACATCTTTTGGGTTACTTGTTTTTCCTGCAGATGTGCTTAACTGACAGGGCTCAGATAACAAAATCTTATTTATAATTGTGCCCTTGCACTGAAAAATTTTTGAAAGGCATGATGAATGTGAAAACTCAACCAATTCATTGTGTGATTCTAATTTCTTAAATCTAAATTCTTTTTGAGGTTTACATCTCACAATAATGTTATCTGTATTTATCGGTTTGTTTTTATTTGGCCGTGAAAAATCAATTTCTTTGAGCTCCGCCTGATGGTCAACTGCAGAGGATGTTGCTCCCTTGCCCCAAGACACTGGGAAATCTGTAACAGATTTTCCTGCGAATCCTTGATTCCATGCCATGACAACAGCATATCCAATGGCTGAAATATGGCTGCATCCTCTTCCTAAACCTGCTGGGCATGTGCAACTAGCATTCTCAATCTTGTAGCTATCTTCTCCATCGGATGCAATTAAAATCCATGCATGATAATCTGCACGTCCGACTCCAGGCTGGGATGGAGATACTTTTGCTTTCAGGAAAACATTTTGTCCAACATTTATACTTTGAATATCTCCTAGCCACCTGGAGTTGACATAATTTTGTCCCCAAAGAGATCTAAATGACTTCATATCTTTACCATCATAAGCTTTTGAAAATATCAAGTAGTCTACTAAATCTTCATATAAAATATGAGGCCAGCTTTTCAGATCATTTGTTTTCCAACCTGGGTCAGATTCATTTGGTGGATCTGCAATTTTTAAATATTGTTATTTATTTCAATTTTGTTCATTATGCATAACTTTTTGGCGAAAGGAAAACTAACAATTAAAAGCAACTTATTATGAGGAGTTGCTGGTTGAAAAAATACAAAAACATTGATAACTAAATTTTTAATGCATGCAAAAATTTTGAACTGCATAAGAAATTGGAGATCCACCAGCATTCTCTTCAGATTATCACACTTCACATTACGGGATTTGATTGTTTGTATTAACCATCCAATTATATACTCAAATTCTCGACTCAATGCGTAACTTTCATTCAAGTCAGAGAATTGAGGGATGTAAATAAAACAAATTTACGTTAAATGTGCGAGGTGGGCGGGTACGGATCCAAGTTTTACTGTGTAATAAACAAAATTACAAACACAGAAAGACCAAAAACAAACAGAACGTGAATTAAATGAGGTTTAAATATATATTTACAATTCTTTTTATCCATCACAATGATGTTCCACACACAAAACGAGACAAAGTCGACGTAGTAAATATGACACTTGTTTACCGTTGTCAGCACCGTAATGGCGGTAAATCACGTGATCGTAATATGGCGCCGCCCATAAATTAGGTCAGAGAATTAAGTATATTGAATCAGTGTATTCAACGAGAGGAATTGTTTTATATTACAACATTTAAAAGACGGAAATAAACCGAAACAAGCACGCAAAAAACATTGTTGTTATATGAAGTT
Organism: Magallana hongkongensis; assembly: GCA_015776775.1. Classification (NCBI taxonomy): domain Eukaryota; kingdom Metazoa; phylum Mollusca; class Bivalvia; order Ostreida; family Ostreidae; genus Magallana; species Magallana hongkongensis. The sequence goes on from CM027469.1 coordinate 12,934,867, forward strand.
AAAGATATGCTCTGCCCCCCTCCCCCTGCACCCCAAACCACCCTTTTTTTTTTTTTTTTTTTACCCCCTTTTTTGCTTTTTGGTGGGTTTTTTTTTTTACTTGTCAACATACTCTAGGTATCGTTTAATGTGACCTTAAACAGATAAGTAAGGTTAACATTATGATAGTACTAATGCAGACACAGACCGAGTAACGTATGTGTGCAGTAATTCGACTACATCAACAACCTTTCATACATAAACATGTGTATAGTATATCATATTATTATATTAGACTATGTTGCGTTAACATTTTCAAATGAAGAAAACAATCTCATAAAGGGCTACTTGTTTTAAAAAAGATTGACAGCTAGTATTTTAACATCGTACTAAGCTCTTAATATTTCTTGTTTGTTTTACGTCTCGTCACGAGATCATTCATTGAGTCTGCGCCTTCACTACGCCACACACACACACACCCTCTACTTAAACTTACACAGCCTGTCTACATATGACTTCTCAGACGAAGGAATACTTCATATTTGCTTTGTTATTTCTGTTAGGCATACAAATCTATACTCCTAAGGTTATATAGTTTGACCAGATCGACAACAAAATGATGTCCCTGTCCGGAAACTCTGTATATCCCCACGATGTCCTCGCTGTGTTGTTCTGTCTGCTGACAATATCCCAGGCGTACGGTGAGTCCACTTTATGTACTTTTCTAAAAATCATTGATATTTCCAAATGAGGTTGTTTTGGGTTACTTTACAAGGAATGAACCAAACCATTAATTGGTAATGTAAACGAATATAATGAAAAAAAAAATAAAGGTATTTTATTGAATTTCCCAAACAATATTGATAAAATAACAAAAGCAATACTACATTCTTAAACCAATCTCCAAACTCAAAAAGTATTTACATATTAACTTCAAATATTTTAAAGGCTATATGCTTAACGTACTTCAAATAAACACATTAAAACGGAGATATCAAGTTTCTAATGTCACTTGATGCCGGGAAAAGGCCAATGGTTCGGTAGTGAGGAACAATGACCAGTAAGGGTTCTTAATCGTGCTGGCACCTACCATGATTCATGACTTAATGCTGCAACTTTTATATTTTATATTTAAGTACTTTCCCTGCTTGTACTACAGTTGAATTATGTACAGACTTGCTAGAAATTTTTTAAAGCGTTTAATCAACGGCATTTCCTTTCGTGTATGTGTACGATAATACACGTTTTCCGGGGGGTTTTCCGGGGGGGGGGGGGGTCCTTTTTTCAGTCTTTAACATTATGCTGCCTTATCTTCTACGCACTGTTTAAACTATTCATTCTTAAGACACTAATAGTTTATTATATAAAACTATAGATATATACACAGTATACACAATTTATATTAAAACAAACCCATGTAGCATTAATACATATGGAGAAATCAAGTACACTTTATTCATGAGCTAAATGCCACGTGACACTGTCCTCATTAATATTCATGTCTTCAAATTGTCTCCCCTAGGAATGAAAATTACATACCTTTTATGTATGAAATTTGTGTAATACGTCAAAACTTTAATTTTTTAGAATGAGAACATGTGTTGGGGCAATGCATAAATTAACTGTGTATGTTTTTGTCACCACAATCAGTGATTCACGCTTCAAATTCACTTTGAATGCCTCTCTATTCAACCATTATAGATAATCTATAAATAGGACTATACTGGCTAAAATGAGTAAATAAATAAATAAACAGCTAAAAACATCAGCTTGAAACAGAATAGAATTATAACCTGAAAAATCTCATTCAATTTGTAACGAAAATTCTTAAATAGAAATATGCAATATGCCTAATGATTCAATATATAGCCTAAATGCCTATAGTCAAGTCCGACAGCGTACTGAGAAAGTCTTGAAAAATGCTAAATTGAAAGTAAAAAGGAACCGACAAGACTTTTAAAATTTGAGTCAAGATTTCTGACACAACTAGTTTGCAATGCAAACTTTGTAAATATATGAGGAACTACTTTACCTATGTATTGCAAGTATTTTAAAAATAATTCCAAAATCCCTTCATGACGCCTTTCATCACTAAAACACACTTTATTCCTACAACGCCCCGCTTCGATTTTTCAGATTCAAAAGGAACCGCCATCTCAATATCTAATGTAAACAAAACAAGCACATTCCGATCCCGGATGTAGTGAATGAGAGAACCAAATGAGGAGAAAATATTTCCGAAATACTTATCTTTTAAATTTTGTGATTTTTCTCATTCCTTTCTATATATTCTATTGTATTAAAAATCGCCATTGTGATAACAATATGGCCGCTATGCAAATTAGTAAAATGTACACCATTTCTCCATATGATATTCATAGGAATTTCTTTTTTTCAAACTTCAATGTTATTCTATCAGATATTAAATTTATATTCGCAATATTTATAATAATAATTACTAAGGTTCTTTTATCGATTGAACTACATTTGAATTGTATATATTTATAGGTTTTGCTAGACAACAATTGAAACTTTCGAATGTTGTTAGAACATGTGTATTTATCTTCACAGTTAATGTCGCCCTCTACAAACCAGCATACGTACAATACCAATTCCAACCAGGTAACGACAGATATGACGCCAGTAACGCTGTAGACGGACTTAAACAGACCTGAGTATGGGTGGAGGTCAATGTGCTGTATCATATAGCAGACAAACCGCCACCTGGTGGGTGAATCTGACCACTATCCACAGCATCCGCAACATCACCATCTACTTCAGGACGGACAAACAACCAAAGGGTATAGTCGCATTTACTACTAGTTCTCGTTATTGATAAAGTTCTGTTAAACGTATATTCGGTTGTTGTGATTATTTATAATGAGACAGTTTAGGGGACTTGTCCCGTATATATCATCAGAATCCAAAACAATATTACATGTTTGTCCGTGTTAATGTATTTATCAGTATATTCTATGATAAACAGCGAAAAGGCACCGCAAAAATGGTATCTCCCGGCTAAGAACATTTTTTTTATAAAATTCAAAATAGTGTGACGTTTATCTACATGTAAATGTTCACTCTGATTCCGAAATTGTCTTTATTTGATAACGACGTAAGTTTTAGTCTGACAGGATGACCCCCCCCCCCCCCCCCCTTACACACACCACTGGTCGGACTTAACAAAATTATCAGAGAAATTGAAATCTTTTATTCGTTCAGACGATTCTCTAAATCATTTCTGCAATCATAAGTTTTGTTGAAGTGAGCAAAACAATTCAAGTTATTTTTTGTTGAAATTAAATAATTTAACCGAATCAAACCGAACAATTTATTTTTTTTTTAACAAAGGTATGTCTCCTATCAACTTACGGGCAAGAATTAAAGATAACCGTCACAGTAAAAAATATCCAACTTTTTACACGTCTTTGACTTGGAAAGGGGACGTGCGCACTTTAATAATTTTTAAGTCAAATCGTTAAATAGTTATAAAAAATCGTTTAATAGCAACATTTAAAACGGGAATTTTGTAAAAAAAAATTTTTTTTTTTAAATAAATTAGTAAACAAATTAAACCAAACTCATTGTTGCATGAAGTATTAAAACAATTACAGATCTAGAGACTAATCGTGTCTTGTATCGTACCATTAGCCCAGCTTCGCGGTCGGTGTTGGCACGATAAAGAAATCTTCAGTAGAATCGGTGTCGTAGCTAGACCAGAAACGGAGTGCATGCTTAAAATGACAGGGGGTATGGGGCCGCCTTGAGGCCCCCAGTGGGTCCAGGGCCTGTTGGGGGCCAAGAAGGCGAAGGCCCCGGAAGCTCATGGATTCTGACGATTTTTAACACAATAAATCATCGCAGAAATTGAAAGGAATGCTCACTATTTAAGCATATTTATAGGCAGTTAAAATTGTTTTGGTTATTGTTTAGGCATGAAATAAAATCACAAAACTAATTAAAAGCTATAAGGAGGAAAAACTTTTGACGTTTGTTTTTGCCCCACCCAAGCTTTAATTCTTAAGTTCATTTTCACCTAGATTATGGTAAAAGCTGTGATATTCTATGAGGGAAATTTAAAATGATGTGTTAAACTAAACTCAAATGCAGAATAAATCTTTGCCTTATTAGGTACATGCATTGTGTACTGAGAATGACCCACTTACAACGGCAAAAGAATCGGACATTTCTTCCCCGGCCATTGTACTTTATATACGTAACCGGAAATTGATGGGTGCGTTGTAATATGAGAAATAAGTGTAGGCACAAAGCTTCCGGATAATGTAGGAGGGGGTGGCGGAAACACGTTGATGGAATAACTAAGTATGGACCTTAATACTTGAATTCTTTTTTAATTTGTTTGTCTTTATTTTTATACCGAGTTTCTTCTTTTTTTTCCCCAAATGATGTGCATGATTAGGCATATAAGCATACATGGTAGCTACGCCACAGAGTAGAATAATGCGTTTCAATTTAAGTCGACAATAATATTTTCGTGAATTTTTCATGCATACGTTCAGGTATTCACTAACGCTGCTTAGGTTTAGATGACAACACGCTTTAAACCAGACAGAGTTGTCAAGGAAACCTCTTCTACAGTAGGTGGTAGGGGCATCAAATGATTTTGTTTTGTATTATTGGCATGACTACACTAACAAAGAAAAAACAGATTATCATTTAATTAGTATTATGAATCATGTAGTCTTTTATTAGGGTTTTCCGTTTTTCAACGGAAAACCCTTCTGTTATTCTACTGTTTCTTATTAGGGTTTTCCGTTTTTCAACGGAAAACCCTTCTGTTATTCTACTGTTTCTTATTATTATTAGGGTTTTCCGTTTTTCAACGGAAAACCCTTCTGTTATTCTACTGTTTCTTATTATTATTTTTTTTTTCCCGCAAATTTTGTGCACGAGATTTCTCGAATATTTTTTGTCTGATTGCTATGAAACTTTCAGGGTATGTAGATGATATTAATATCTCTAGACGTTTTTTTCAAATTTTTAAAATTCACTTCCGGTTATGAGTTATTGCCCTTTAATTGAAAATTGGGGGGTCTTTTGTCCAGAGTTGATCTCGGGAACTACAGATGATAGATGCATGAAATTTAGCAAAATTGTCGGTAACATTTTATAGTTTTGCTGGCATGAAAATTTTGGTAATTTCTTTGTTAGTTTTTGAGCTATTTGTCGCCAAAGTTTAAGATTTTTTCGGGGCTGAAATTTTGTTGCTTTTTGTATTATAACCTTTAAACTAAAAATATTTTGTTAATACATATAGAACAAAAGTTGTTTAGAATAACGAGAGCTCTCATTTAAAATTAAGAAAAAAGGGCTGGCCCCTATAATTAGGGGTCAGCAGCTCATACACGTATTTTTCTGATAGCAAAAATCGTTATCATTTTATGAAAAAAAATTAATTCAGTTATTGTTAATATATTAAATGATGTCATTTGGTATCAAATTAAACAAGTTCTGTGCTATATTTTTTTTCAAATTTCATAAAACAAATATGTGAGAATCGTACATGAACGAGTTAATATGTCTACATAGACACACAAGCAAACAAATGCCACATTAAGGCCCATGCATTTACTGCATTACGTTGTGTTGCGTCTTAGATAAATTGTTGTGATTCAATTTCATTTTTTTCATCTATATCATTTATGAATTCAATGAACACACATTATTTAAACGTTCTATGTGCAACTATTTGTCGGGGCGCCCCTGTTTGTAACCCCCGCGCGCGCGCCGAATGTAAACAGTAACGAACGGCATTGTAGAAAAGAGAGAGCCGTAATGCAGAAGAGAAGTTGTGTATTCTTTCGGTGTACACATGCATTTTCAATTTGCTGTGAAACATATGAACATGCACAGGGAACAATACTACATATTTGTTTAAGGAGGATATTTTTCTCGTGTGAATCGTTTACGAGGAAATTCTGACAGCCACACTTCTGTCGACGATCAGCCGTTGATAAGCTACGAGTAATAAAGGAGAAAAGATGGACATTAAAGTGTGTGATTTATGTGGATGTTACTGAAGAAGGTGAGGCTTTTACTCCTTTTAAAGTTTCTTGTTAACTGGTTAAAATTTAGTATATAGTATAGATGTACATGTAAGTACGTGCACACTGTTAGATGTTTTTGTTATGGTGTGGGTGTTTGTTTACTAACGTGTAATTTTTACATGTTTCATGGATGTTTAGACTCGCTCGAGGTTCATGGGGGACTGGAAAGGGTAACTGAATTTATCTATTTGAAAAAAATAACAGATTGTGAATTTTCAACTCAAAATTCAAAGCAGGGTCTAATTAGAAACATATCATATATTCTTGTGCAGAAGACTCCAAATGTAGTCATGAATACCCTGTAGACATAACTTCAAGTTAATAAAATTGTATACTTCAGACTTCAGAGTTAAAACATGACTTTAATATCTTTATGATGCCGATCATTGTATCATTAAAGAGGTTTAGCAGACCAACGGGTACCCGGTACATGTACTTGTACATGTAGGTTACAAGTTAGAACTATGCGTACCATTCTACCAGTTCACCTAATTTTTCTTGTTTAGCAGTTATGATGTGTACTTAAATTGTCCTTGTTAATGTTTTAAATGTAATTTTTTATTCTCTTTTTTTAATCTGACTACTGGCAGTACTGGCGTGCGAGCAGTTCTCGCCGAGGACCATTTCTCGCTGGTGCACTGTTACATCATATTTTCGTATATAATTTTATGTGTTGATAAAATGACGTAACAATACACTGGTGAGAAATGGTACTCGGCGAGAACTGATCGCACGCCAATATTGATTAATTACAGACAAAAACTGAAGGTTGCGAGTGTTATTTTTTATTGAACAACATTGTTTAAAATAATTCTTTATATATGTGACGATCAGACCGGTTTGAATACCAGTGCCAGATAGCTCAGTTGGTAGAGCACCTGACTAGAGATTCAGGGGGCCCAGGTTCAAATCCCGGTTTGGTCCTTCATTATTTCTCCCATCTTTTACACATACATGTATATCAGATATATGACAGATGATTAAGGTCATCACATGTTTTGCAAGATGCAATAAGTGTTAAAAACCTTTACTTTACAACAGAATACATTTAAGTGAATATTTATGTTTCTTGTTATTATTTGGTGTGGTTTTCTTGACAGTGTCGCATAAACAATTTACCCGCTCCTAAAACACAAACTTTCTTTTTGTGGATTAAGCTTACCGCTGATTGGCTGCTGTTGCAGCAGACAAATAAGATATGCACGCACAAAACACAATGAACTTATCAGAGAATGAGTTGAGTTTATTTAAACTGTTGGAATTTGGGTATTTTTGTTTTAAAATGTATACTTGTGACAAAACATATATGTGGTACATACAGCTGTAGCTTTATGAAGAAAATTTTGGTTAGACCATATATACCTATCATGCAAGTAAATGATATTTACAAAAAACTTGCAATTTATGGCGCACGAAATATACGCTAGTTTTATAAAGATTGACATACATGTAATGTACCACATTCTTTGAAAAATAATCTATTAAAAATTCTTCATTAAGTTTACTCATACATGTTTTATGCTTATTACACGTAGTATTGTTTTTAAAACATGTAATTTATAAGAAAATAAACAAAAACCCTCGCTAAATTTATTTGCAAAAACCTATGAAAATTTTTTAATATTATATTATGACTTGATATGCAAATTTTTGATCTTGTACTGCCTAAATGTTATGTCATGTATTGGGATATGTCATACTTATTACACTGCATGGTCAGTGTATTTTTTACAGAAATACTATGCATATGTTAATGTAAACACAGCTATTACTAGTACATGTATGTAAACACAGCTAATTATTTTTTTTATTTATTTCAGCTCAAAACAGACTCTTGTTACCACATGGCTTTTACCGGTACCTGTTGATTCTTGTGGGTCAGCTCCTGAGATTAACCTGTCACCTCTATCCACATGCATATTCCTTGTGTTCTACAGACTATTTACCGGTAATTCAAATTAAATCCGATAATGCATGAACAATAATGGAACATGAAGAAAGCATCATGCCATGTTGTGGTTTGTGTTTGATAAGAAATTATGAAAACAAAATTAAGGCTGTTTAAAGAAATTCATAATAATTTTTTTATTGCTGTGAAAATTTGTTTTTCAATAAAAGTATACAATTATGTTTCCTTTATTTTTTATTTCATAAAGATATTTAGATGTGTTTACATAATTGAACCCCCCCCCCCCCCCCCTCTATTTGATTGTCTGCATTAAGATTACATGTAGGATATGTAAATGTACATTTGACTTTGAAATAACATCTGCTATGTTAATTACTTTTGAAATGAACAAGAAACAACCTATTTCTACCTTTCTAAGGTATATATGCATAAAAAAGTAGAAAAATATGTCAAATTTGAACATTCTTCATTGAAATCAACTCTGTCTCCAGCTACCTGGGTGTGTTTGAATTTAATTCTAATTTAAGGCAGATGTCTAACTTGTAGGTTGTAACTTACTGTTTTAGCATGGTTAGAAGAAGACTAGAAATCAGAATAGATTAGATATTCACTAAATATGATTGTTAGCTTACTTTTTTCATGAAAACAAGAAATCACAAGCAGGACAGCTGTCTATTTGTTAATTAAAATGGTACAAATCATACAATAAACAAATAAAGATCAAATTTTAGAATCATTGATGATTGTTTTCAATTATGTGTGAGAAATGACTCAAGGAAACTGCCACATGTTTCATAAAATTAGGTAAAACATTTCAAACCATGACTTTTAATGAAAATCAAAAGATTGGGGGGTGGAGGGTATACATGTAAGGGTATTTCTAAGTGATGTGAAGCTTTTATCATGATTATATCATGTAGGCATATGTTGTATTGAATAAGGTTTCTTTTTAAAGGTGGTTGAACAAAAGTTGACCTCTAAAAGGTCAGGTAAAGATGTTTTACTATGGAGAACCCTGTAAATCTGTGTTTACTAAAGGAAATTGGAAATGGTGGGTTCACTTAAATGGCCATATTTTTATTAAACTTCAATGGAATTGGCAATATGTGGTATTCTTTTTCTCAGAATTGCATTAGCTTTCTTATTCTAAGACAAACCGTCTTTTCATAAAAATGTTAGTGTACTAAGTTAAAGATACAAGGAACAGTTTCGGATAAAGTACCGTCAATATTTTTGTAAAATTGAGAGTGACTGTACTTGAAGGTTTATCATTGTTGCGTAGATTCATGAAATGAATTTTAATGATTATCAATAGTTAGAGGGATGTCTCTTGTTGGAATTGGTAAGCAATATTAAGGCCCCTAATTTTAAGTACATGAGAAGCAGAAATAAATTGTGAAACTTGCGGCTATGACAGATATGTTGACTTTACAGTGAAATTGAAGGTTACAAACGGGAGGTTATATAACATGAAATGTAGGTGGATGGGATATTATATGCCTATTTAGTATTTACTGGGTATGAGGACAATAGCAAGTTTATTGTCCCCCAAGACAGCAACTATTTAATGAGGCAAAGCCAAGGGAAATAGTTGCTGTGGAATGGGACAATAAACTTGCTATTGTCCGAATAGTCAGTTAATCGGTATTTCATTATACAGAAGAAAACTTTATTTGTCAGCGATGCAGAATTTCTTGATGATAAACAAATTAGAGTTAAATCAAACTTTGTATTTAATGCGGCGATCTTATTAGGTCAGAGGTGTTCCGAGTTTAAGGTGATATGGGACACTTCCATGTTGTGACGTATTGTTTATCGAAATAAACAATAAAATAAAGTGTAATTATATAAGTACATGTAGTTCCTTTTCAAAAATGGTCACCTAACTCCTTAGCACAGTGGGTTAGAGGGTTTACTAGGAACCTGTAAGTCATGAGTTCGAATCCCGCTGGGGTTTTTACAATTTTTACCTTTTCAAATATTTTTAAAAGCTATTTTTTGGTTAAATATTGCAAAATTTGAAAATTCTAAACCGGTGAAAAGTTTTCAATTATATAGTACTTTAATCCACATTAATATCGACAGATGTCCCATACCACCTTAAAAAGGAGGGAAATCAAATTATGCTGATGAATGGTTTTGATGACTATTCACCATGGGCAGATAGCATGGATACTATTTTAAATTAGATAAAAAGGCATGTTTATGCGGGCGCCTTCTAGTGATCAATTTGTCCGTCTGTCCATCCGAGATGGCTTGACAGGAGCATAGCTTCTCTCCCCTTGGCCCAATCTGGCTCATACCTCATCCACAGGGTTCCTTTGGTTGAAGGATGTGCAGTGACCCTGAACCATGTTTTTAGGTATAAGGTTAAGGTCATAGCAGAATTATATATATAAAATCCTTGTCTGGGGCATATCTTTTTTCCCTTTGGTCCAATCTGGCTAATACTCACAGAGTGTCTCTATGGTTAAACGATGTGCAGTGACCTTGCATGAAATTTCTAGGTAACGGGTGAAGATCATATCGGATCATGCAAAAATCCTTTTTTGAGAGCATATATAATTTCTACTAACCCCTATTTGGCTCAGACTTCACATAAGCAGAGCTTTTGAGTAAAGGGTGAAAGGGTGTGTAGTGACCTTGAACCTATTTTCAGTGAAAAGAAACTGTGAAGGTCATACCAGAATTATATTTTTAAAAATCCTTGTCCGGAGTATATCTTCTCTCCCTTTGCTCCATTCAGCATCATACTTCACCCACATGATGCCTTTGTTCAAAATATATGCAATGACCTCGAATGATATTTGTAGATGAAGAGTCAAGGTCATATCAGATCACACAAAAATCCATATTTTAAGAGCATAGATATACTCTCCTTTTAGCCCCTATTTGGCTAATATTTTACCTTTACAGAGTTTATTGGTTAATGGCGTGCAGTGACCTTGAACCAAGTCTGTCAATGTGAAGGTCATAGCAGATCTTTTTAAAATTAGTTTTAAATAGTAGATTATTTTCCAAATATGCTTAGTCTTGGTCAGGTTGAACAAAAATGCATGTATGTTAGGGGGAATGAAATTGAATTAAAAGTTCTATGCAAGCTGGAAACATTTCAAGTTATAGGTCAAGGTCAAAGCAGAATTCTCTGAAATAACATAAGCGGGGCCCTTTGAAATGTTCACCATTTCAATGTTGTCTGGTTCATAGTAATTTTACATAGAAAATATTCACAGAAGTACAGTAAAGTAAACTTTACATCGATAAGTTTCTGACAATTAATGACGCAACGAGCACACAGTACGAAAGGTCAACCTTTTGAAAAGCAGTGAAGAGGAAGAGTTGCTCAGAATTATGTTTTAAACAAAATTGATTTTTCACATAAATTTTAATTTTGCATTCTGGGTTAAGAAAAAAGATGTTAGTTCAAGGTAAAGTAAACTTGTACCTAAAATGAAGTCAAATGTGTTAAGTCGTACTTAAACACATTGGTTTTTTTTGTTAAGTCGTTCTTGAAATGGTTAAGGGTTTTTGGTTAAGTCGTACTTAAAAACATTCGGATCATGTTAAGTTGTACCAAGAATCATTCGATTTTTTTTATCTTTTTGTACTTAGGTTTCTTTGTTACTAGATTAAGAACTCTGCTTCTTAGACGTACTTCTAGCGTTGCTTTCGACATTAGCGGAAAACCCACTCGTTGCTTTGCAACGAGCTTTGCTCTAGTTTTTTTTTTTATCCGCAAATTTTGTGTAGGCCATTTCTCGTACATTTGTTGTCTGATTGTTATGAAACTTTCAGGGTATGTAGACAATGTTAATATCTCGAGACGTTTTTTTCAAATTTTTAAAATTCACTTCCGGTTATGAGTTATTGCCCTTTAATTGAAAATTGGGGGGTCTTTTGTCCAGAGTTGATCTCGGGAACTACAAAAGATAGTTGCATGAAATTTAGCAGAATTGTTGGTAACATTTTATAGTTTTGCTGGCGTGAAAAGTTTGGCAAAATGTTTTTTAGTTTTTAAGCTATTTGCCGGTAAAGTATAAGGTTTTGGGGGGTCTGAAATTTTGTTGTTCTTTGTATAATAACCTTTAAACTAAAAATATTTTGTTAATACATATAGAGCAAAAGTTGTTTAGAATACCGAGAGCTTTCATTTTAAATTAAGAAAAAAGGGCTGGCCCCTATAATTAGGGGTCAGCAGCTCATACACGTATTTTTCTGATAGCAAAATTCATTATCATTTAATGAAAAAAAAATGAATTCAGTTATTGTTAATATACTAAATAATGTCATTTGGTATCAAATTAAACAAGTTCTGTGCTATATTTTTTTTCAAATTTCATAAAACAAATATTTGAGAATCGTACATGAACGAGTTAATATGTCTACATAGACACACAAGCGAACAAATGCCACTTTAAGGCCCAGGCATTTACTGCATTACGTTGTGTTGCGTCTTAGATAAATTATTGTGATTCAATTTCATTTTTTTCATCTATATCATTTATGAATTCAATGAACACACATAAATTATTTAAACGTTCTATGTGCAACTATTTGTCGGGGCGCCCCTGTATGTAACCCCCGCGCGCGCGCTGAATGTAAACAGTAACGAACGGCATTGTAGAAAAGAGAGAGCCGTAATGCAGAAGAGAAGTTGTGTATTCTTTCGGTGTATACAGGCATTTTCAATTTACTGTGAAACATATGAACATGCACAGGGAACAATACTACATATTTGTTTAAGGAGGATATTTTTCTCGTGTGAATCGTTTACGAGGAAATTCTGACAGCCACACTTCTGTCGACGATCAGCCGTTGATAAGCTACGAGTAATAAAGGAGAAAAGATGGACATTAAAGTGTGTGATTTATGTGGATGTTACTGAAGAAGGTGAGGCTTTTACTCCTTTTAAAGTTTCTTGTTTACTGGTTAAAATTTAGTATATAGTATAGATGTACATGTAAGTACGTGCACACTGTTAGATGTTTTTGTTATGATGTGGGTGTTTGTTTACTAACGTGTAATTTTTACATGTTTCATGGATGTTTAGACTCGCTCGAGGTTCATGGGGGACTGGAAAGGGTAACTGAATTTATCTATTTAAAAAAATAACAGATTGTGAATTTTCAACTCAAAATTCAAAGCAGGGTCTAATTAGAAACATATCATATATTCTTGTGCAGAAGACTCCAAATGTAGTCATGAATACCCTGTAGACATAACTTCAAGTAAATAAAATTGTATACTTCAGACTTCAGAGTTAAAACATGACTTTAATATCTGTATGATGCCGATCATTGTATCATTAGAGAGGTTTAGCAGACCAACGGGTACCCGGTACATGGGATGCAAGATGTTTAGGGACCAAGACTTTTCGTGACCTAATGTTAAAGACGTTTCGAGACCCGGACGTTTCGGGTCCTGGATCTTTTGGGACTTAGAATAAGATTTTTTGGGACTTGATGAAAGGCTATGATGAAAGATGTAACTTAGCTGCATAATTAATCCATGAAGCCGTATTATTATCAATTTAAAAAAAAAAATGAATCGTAACATGGCATACTATCCTTTGCATGCGGGTCCGGTAAAAGCTCTATAGGTGAGATATAGATCCTTATCAAATTGTCTGAGTGATTTGTAAAGTGTGGTTGATTTTAATAAAAACATTCATTTAATGATTTAACATGTAACATGCAAATGAAAACCAGGAAAAACTCTTTTCTTTTTTGTTTTTTGCCTACTTGCGTTGAGTCATATAACCAGATAACTGAGTGAAACTATTTTTTCCCAAAATGGCATTTTGTCGACGAAAAAAATAAAGGGTACAGGAGCCTGTACTTACCAAAAAGGGTCAAGTTAATAAGCCCCGACAGTAATATTAACAGTTGATCTATTATACGGTTACCTCAGCCATTATTTGATACATTTACTAGAAATATCCAAGGAGGGATCGGGGCTACCGATAATTGTTATAAAAACAATCAAATCACACCTTTTAGCCTGACCTGTGTATAGGTGTACCCAGGTGTTAATTATGGGGAGACTAATGAAGAGATCCCCTAGCTGTCAACACACACGCGTTATTATCTACTAAATATATTTCCTATTACTCATTCATCATTGTTCAGATTAGTTATACTAGTTATCATGGTTATAACAAAGGTCATCGTCGAAAATTCGCTTATGCTAACTGACCTTTAGGCCTGCATACATGTAAATGCACAATAAGAATAAATTTTCTTTTTAAATCAGAGCTTTTGTCATGCTGCATTTTTTGTATTCTCTTTATCAAAAATTAAAAAGAACATACAAGGTTGAAATAAACGTGTTTTATCAATCACTATCATGATTAAGTACTTTAAACACGAACGCACGGTACAATTAACCATTTCCTTTGTTTTATTTTAGGTTTTATCTATAAGATTTATTCACACACAGAAAAAATTACATTGAACATGGATTTAAATGAATTTAGCATCAATTTTATACAAATCCAAAAAATCTTATTCTAAGTCCCAAAAGATCCAGGACCCAAAAAGTCTTAGTCCCTAAACATCTTGTCAGGTCACGAAACGTCCGGGTCCCTAAACATCTTGGTCACGAAACGTCTAGAATTCGGTACATGTACTTCTACATGTAGGTTACAAGTTAGAACTATGCGTACCATTCTACCAGTTCACATAATTTTCTTGTTTAGCAGTTATGATGTGTACTTAAATTGTCTTTGTTAATGTTTTAAATGTAATTTTTTATTCTCTTTTTTTAATCTGACTACTGGCAGTACTGGCGTGCGAGCAGTTCTCGCCGAGGACCATTTCTCGCTGGTGCACTGTTACATCATATTTTCGTATGTAATTTTATGTGTTGATAAAATGACGTAACAATGCACTGGTGAGAAATGGTACTCGGCGAGAACTGATCGCACGCCAATATTGATTAATTACAGACAAAAACTGAAGGTTGCGAGTGTTATTTTTTATTGAACAACATTGTTTAAAATAATTCTTTATATATGTGACGATCAGACCGGTTTGAATACCAGTGCCAGATAGCTCAGTTGGTAGAGCACCTGACTAGAGATTCAGGGGGCCCAGGTTCAAATCCCGGTTTGGTCCTTCATTATTTCTACCATCCTGTTACAATATTGGTGTTGTGACCAACCCCTGGAACTAACAGGTTAACTCGATCCTGCCAGGGGTGATCTTCGAGGGTGAAGATCATTTAAGGGGGGAGGAATGTGACGGTCAGACTGGTTTGAATACCGGTGCCAGATACATGTAGCTCAGTTGGTAGAGCACTTGACTAGAGATTCAGAGGGCCAGGTTCGAATCCCACTTTGTTCTATCGTTATTTCTCCCATCTTTTACATATACATGTATATCAGATATATGACAGATGATTAAGGGTCATCACATGTTTTGCAAGATGCAATAAGTGTTAAAAACCTTTACTTTACAACACAATACATTAAAGTGAATATTTATGTTTCTTGTTATTATTTGGTGTGGTTTTCTTGACAGTGTCGCATAAACAATTTACCCGCTCCTAAAACACAAACTTTCTTTTTGTGGATTCAGCTTACCGCTGATTGGCTGCTGTTGCAGCAGACAAATAAGATATGCACACACAAAACACAATGAACTTATCAGAGAATGAGTTGAGTTTATTTCAACTGTTGGAATTTGGGTATTTTTTTTTAATGTATACTTGTGACAAAACATATATGTGGTACATACAGCTGTAGCTTTATGAAGAAAATTTTGGTTAGACCATATATACCTATCGTGCAAGTAAATGATATTTACAAAAAACTTGCAATTTATGGCGCACGAAATATACGCTAGTTTTATAAAGATTGACATACATGTAATGTACCACATTCTGTGAAAAATAATCCATTAAAAATTCTTCATTAAGTTTACTCATACATGTTTTATGCTTATTACACATAGTATTGTTTTTAAAACATGTAATTTATAAGAAAATAAACAAAAACCCTCGCTAAATTTATTTGCCAAAAAAAAACAAAACACAGTAGAATTGATAAAAAATGGTATACCAGAAGCTAATACCAGTACATGTACTTTGACGCTGTTCGGTGGGTAATATTCATTTGTAATTTACGAATTGAAATATTGACTGTTGCACTACAAGTACGGTACCGTAATAAACTCTCTCTCTCTCTCAATTTGATAAGTGTTTATACCTATGAAAATTTTTTAATATTATATTATGACTTGATATGCAATTTTTTGATCTTGTACTGCCTAAATGTTATATCATGTATTGGGATATGTCATACTTATTACACTGCATGGTCAGTGTATTTTTTACAGAAATACTCATGCATATGTTAATGTAAACACAGCTATTACTAGTACATGTATGTAAACACAGCTAATTATTTTTTTTTTTTTTATTTCAGCTCAAAACAGCCTCTTGTTATCACATGGCTTTTACCGGTACCTGTTGATTCTTGTGGGTCAGCTCCTGAGATTAACCTGTCACCTCTATCCACATGCATATTCCTTAATTGTGTTCTACAGACTATTTACCGGTAATTCAAATTAAATCCAATAATGCATGAACAATAATGGAACTTGAAGAAAGCATCATGCCATGTTGTGGTTTGTGTTTGATAAGAAATTATGAAAACAAAATTAAGGCTGTTTTAAGAAATTCATAATTGCTGTGAAAATTTGTTTTTCAATAAAAGTATGCAATTATGTTTCCTTTATTTTTTATTTCATAAAGATATTTAGATGTGTTTACATAATTAAAAAATCCCCCCCCCCTCTATTTAATTGTCTGCATTAAGATTACATGTAGGATATGTAAATGTACATTTGACTTTGAAATAACATCTGCTATGATAATTACTTTTGAAATGAACAAGAAACAACCTATTTCTACCTTTCTAAGGTATATATGCAGAAAAAAAGTAGAAAAACATGTCAAATTTGAACATTTTTCATTGAAATCAACTCTGTCTTCAGCTACCTGGGTGTGTTTGAATTTAATTCTAATTTAAGGCAGATGTCTAACTTGTAGGTTGTAACTTACTGTTTTAGCATGGTTAGAAGGAGACTAGAAATCAGAATAGATTAGATATTCACTAAATATGATTGTTAGCTTACTTTTTTCATGAAAACAAGAAATCACAAGCAGGACAGCTGTCTATTTGTTAATTAAAATGGTACAAATCATACAATAAACAAATAAAGATCAAATTTTAGAATCATTGATGATTGTTTTCAAATATGTGTGAGAAATTACTCAAGGAAATTGCCACACGTTTCATAAAATTAGGTAAAACATTTCAAACCATGACTTTTTATGAAAATCAAAAGATTGGGGGGGGGGGGGGGGGGGGTATACATGTAAGGGTATTTCTAAGTGATGTGAAGCTTTTATCATGATTATATCATGTAGGCATATGCTGTATTGTATAAGGTTTCTTTTTAAAGGTGGTTGAACAACAGTTGACCTCTAAAAGGTCAGGTAAAGATGTTTTACTATGGAGAACCCTGTAAATCTGTGTTTACTAAAGGAAATTGGAAATGGTGGGTTCACTTAAATGGCCATATTTTTATTAAACCTCAATGAAATTGGCAATATGTAGTATTCTTTTTCTCAGAATTGCTTTAGCTTTCTTATTCTAAGACAAACCGTCTTTTCATAAAAATGTTAGTGTACTAAGTTAAAGGTACAAGGAACAGTTTCGGATAAAGTATCGTCAATATTTTTGTAAAATTGAGAGTGACTGTACTTGAAGGTTTATCATTGTTGCGTAGATTCATGAAATGAATTTTAATGATTATCAATAGTTAGAGGGATGTCTCTTGTTGGAATTGGTAAGCAATATTAAGGCCCCTAATTTTAAGTACATGAGAAGCAGAAATAAATTGTGAAACTTGCAGCTATGACAGATGTGTTGACTTTACAGTGAAATTGAAGGTTACAAACGGGAGGTTATATAACATGAAATGTAGGTGGATGGGATATTATATGCCTATTTAGTATTTACTGGGTATGAGGACAATAGCAATTTAAGTTTATTGTCCCCCAAGACAGCAACTATTTAATGAGGCAAAGCCAAGGGAAATAGTTGCTGTGGAGTGGGACAATAAACTTGCTATTGTCCGAATAGTCAGTTAATTGGTATTTCATTATACAGAAGAAAACTTTATTTGTCAGCGATGCAGAATTTCTTGATGATAAACAAATTAGAGTTAAATCAAACTTTGTATTTAATGCGGCGATCTTATTGAGTTTAAGGTGATATGGGACACTTCCATGTTGTGACGTATTGTTTATCGAAATAAACAATAAAATAAAGTGTAATTATATAAGTACATGTAGTTTCTTTTCAAAAATGGTCACCTAACTCCTTAACGCAGTGGGTTAGAGGGTTTACTAGGAACCTGTAAGTCATGAGTTCGAATCCCGTTGGGGTTTTATCAATTTTTACCTTTTCAAATATTTTTAAAAGCTATTTTTTGGTTAAATATTGTAAAATTTGAAAATTCTAAACCGGTGAAAATTTTTCAATTATATAGTACTTTAATCCACATTAATATCGACAGATGTCCCATACCACCTTAAAAAGGAGGGAAATCAAATTCTGCTGATGAATGGTTTTGATGACTATTCACCAAGGGCAGATAGCATGGATACTATTTTAAATTAGATAAAAAGGCATGTTTATGCGGGCGCCTTCTAGTGATCAATTTGTCCGTCTGTCCATCCGAGATTGCTTGACTGGAGCATAGCTTCTCTCCCCTTGGCCCAATCTGGCTCATACCTCATCCACAGGGTTCCTTTGGTTGAAGGATGCACAGTGACCTTGAACCATGTTTTTAGGTATAAGGTTAAGGTCATAGCAGAATTATATATATAAAATCCTTGTCTGGGGCATATCTTTTTTCCCTTTGGTCCAATCTGGCTAATACTCGCAGAGTGTCTCGATGGTTAAACGATGTGCAGTGACCTTGCATGAAATTTCTAGGTAACGGGTGAAGATCATATCAGATCATGCAAAAATCCTTTTTTGAGAGCATATATACTTTCTACTAACCCATATTTGGCTCAGACTTCACATAAGCAGAGCTTTTGAGTAAAGGGTGTGTAGTGACCTTGAACCTATTTTCAGTGAAAAGAAACTGAAGGTCATAGCAGAATTATATTTTTAAAAATCCTTGTCCGGAGTATATCTTCTCTCCCTTTGCTCCATTCAGCCTCATACTTCACCCACATGATGCCTTTGATCAAAATATATGCAATGACCTCGAATGATATTTGTAGATGAAGAGTCAAGGTCATATCAGTTCACACAAAAATCCATATTTTAAGAGCATATATATACTTTCCTTTTAGCCCCTATTTGGCTAATATTTTACCTTTACAGAGTTTATTGTTTAATGGCGTGCAGTGACCTTGAACCAAGTCTGTCAATGTGAAGGTCATAGCAGATCTTTTTAAAATTAGTTTTAGACAGTAGATTATTTTCCAAATATGCTTAATCTTGGTCAGATTGAACAAAAATGCATGTATGTTATGGGGAATGAAATTGAATTTAAAGTTCTATGCCAGCTGGAAAAATTTTAAGTTATAGCTCAAGGTCAAAGCAGAATAACATAAGCGTGGCCCTTTGAAATGTTCACCATTTCAATGTTGTCTGGTTCATAGTAATTTTACATAGAAAATATTCACAGAGGTACAGTAAAGTAAACTTTACATCGATAAGTTTCTGACAATTAATGACGCAACGAGCACACAGTACGAAAGGTCAACCCTTTGAAAAGCAGTGAAGAGGAAAAGTTGCTCAGAATTAACTTTTAAACAAAATTGATTTTTTACGTAAATTTTAATTTTGCATTCTGGGTTAGGAAAAAAGATGTTAGTTCAAGGTAAAGTAAACTTGTACCTAAAATGAAGTCAAATTTGTTAAGTCGTACTTAAACACATTGTTTTTTTGTTAAGTCGTTCTTGAAATAGTTAAGGGTTTTTGGTTAAGTCGTTCTTAAAAACATTCGGATTATGTTAAGTTGTACCAAGAAACATTCGATTTTTTTTTATCTTTTTGTACTTAGGTTTCTTTGTTTCTAGATTAAGAACTCTGCTTCTTAGACGTACTTCTAGCGTTGCTTTCGACATTAGCGGAAAACCCACTCGTTGCTTTGCAACGAGCTTTGCTCTAGTTATTATTATTTTTTTCCCGCAAATTTTGTGCACGAGATTTCTCGAACATTTTTTGTCTGATTGCTATGAAACTTTAAGGGTATGTAGATGATATTAATATCTCTAGACGTTTTTTTCAAATTTTTAAAATTCACTTCCGGTTATGAGTTATTGCCCTTTAATTGAAAATTGGGGGGTCTTTTGTCCAGAGTTGATCTCGGGAACTACAGATGATAGATGCATGAAATTTGGCGAAATTGTCGGTAACATTTTATAGTTTTGCTGGCATGAAAATTTTGGTAATTTCTTTGTTAGTTTTTGAGCTATTTGTCGCCAAAGTTTAAGATTTTTTCGGGGCTGAAATTTTGTTGCTTTTTGTATTATAACCTTTAAACTAAAAATATTTTGTTAATACATATAGAACAAAAGTTGTTTAGAATAACGAGAGCTTTCATTTAAAATTAAGAAAAAAGGGCTGGCCCCTATTATTAGGGGTCAGCAGCTCATACACGTATTTTTCTGATAGCAAAAATCGTTATCATTTTATGAAAAAAAATTAATTCAGTTATTGTTAATATATTAAATAATGTCATTTGGTATCAAATTTAAAAAGTTCTGTGCCCTATTTTTTTCAAATTTCATAAAACAAATATGTGTGAATCGTAACGTTACATGAACGAGTTAATTTGTCTACATAGACACACAAGCGAACAAATGCCACTTTAAGCGGAGGCCCAGGCATATACTGCATTACGTTGTGTTGCGTCTTAGATAAATAGTTGTGATTCAATTTCATTTTTTTCATCTATATCATTTATGAATTCAATGAACACACATTATTTTAACGTTCTATGTGCAACTATTTGTCGGGGCGCCCCTGTTTGTAACCCCCGCGCGCGCGCCGAATGTAAACAGTAACGAACGGCATTGTAGAAAAGAGAGAGCCGTAATGCAGAAGAGAAGTTGTGTATTCTTTCGACGTACAAATGCATTTTCAATTTACTGTGAAACATATGAACATGCACAGGGAACAATACTACATATTTGTTTAAGGAGGATATTTTTCACGTGTGAATCGTTTACGAGGAAATTCTGACAGCCACACTTCTGTCGACGATCAGCCGTTGATAAGCTACGAGTAATAAAGGGGAAAAGATGGACATTAAAGTGTGTGATTTATGTGGATGTTACTGAAGAAGGTGAGGCTTTTACTCCTTTTAAAGTTTAAAAAAGTTAAAGTTAAAATTTAGTATATAGTATAGATGTACATGTAAGTACGTGCACACTGTTTGTTTTTGTTATGGTGACCGTGTGGGTGTTTGTTTACAAGGCTAACGTGTAATTTTTACATGTTTCATGGATGTTTAGACTCGCTCGAGGTTCATGGGGGACTGGAAAGGGTAACTGAATTTATCTATTTAAAAAAATAACAGATTGTGAATTTTCAACTCAAAATTCAAAGCAGGGTCTAATTAGAAACATATCATATATTCTTGTGCAGAAGACTCCAAATGTAGTCATGAATATCCTGTAGACATAACTTCAAGTAAATAAAATTGTATACTTCAGACTTCAGAGTTAAAACATGACTTTAATATCTTTATGATGCCAATCATTGTATCATTAGAAAGGTTTAGCAGACCAACGGGTACCCGGTACATGTACTTGTACATGTAGGTTACAAGTTAGAACTATGCGTACTATTCTACCAGTTCACCTAATTTTTCTTGTTTAGCAGTTATGATGTGTACTTAAATTGTCCTTGTTAATGTTTTAAATGTAATTTTTTATTCTCTTTTTTTAATCTGACTACTGGCAGTACTGGCGTGCGAGCAGTTCTCGCCGAGGACCATTTCTCGCTGGTGCACTGTTACATCATATTTTCGTATGTAATTTTATGTGTTGATAAAATGACGTAACAATGCACTGGTGAGAAATGGTACTCGGCGAGAACTGATCGCACGCCAATATTGATTAATTACAGACAAAAACTGAAGGTTGCGAGTGTTATTTTTTATTGAACAACATTGTTTAAAATAATTCTTTATATATGTGACGATCAGCACTGGTGAGAAATGGTACTCGGCGAGAACTGATCGCACGCCAATATTGATTAATTACAGACAAAAACTGAAGGTTGCGCGTGTTATTTTTTATTGAACAACATTGTTTAAAATAATTCTTTATATATGTGATGATCAGACCGGTTTGAATACCAGTGCCAGATAGCTCAGTTGGTAGAGCACCTGACTAGAGATTCAGGGGGCCCAGGTTCAAATCCCTGTTTGGTCCTTCATTATTTCTCCCATCCTGTTACAATATTGGTGTTGTGACCAACCCCTGGAACTAACAGGTTAAATCCTGCCAGGGGTGATCTTCGAGGGTGAAGATCATTTAAGGGGGAAGGAATGTGACGGTCAGACTGGTTTGAATACCGGTGCCAGATACATGTACATGTAGCTCAGTTGGTAGAGCACTTGACTAGAGATTCAGAGGGCCAGGTTCGAATCCCAGTTTGTTCCGTCGTTATTTCTCCCATCTTTTACATATACATGTATATCAGATATAT
Organism: Magallana hongkongensis; assembly: GCA_015776775.1. Lineage (NCBI taxonomy): Eukaryota > Metazoa > Mollusca > Bivalvia > Ostreida > Ostreidae > Magallana > Magallana hongkongensis. Next base: position 12,957,572 of record CM027469.1, read on the forward strand.
GACAGATGATTAAGGGTCATCACATGTTTTGCAAGATGCAATAAGTGTTAAAAACCTTTACTTTACAACACAATACATATAAGTGAATATTTATGTTTCCTGTTATTATTTGGTGTGGTTTTCTTGACAGTGTCGCATAAACAATTTACCCGCTCCTAAAACACAAACTTTCTTTTTGTGGATTCAGCTTACCGCTGATTGGCTGCTGTTGCAGCAGACAAATAAGATATGCACGCACAAAACACAATGAACTTATCAGAGAATGAGTTGAGTTTATTTCAACTGTTGGAATTTGGGGTTGTTTTTTTTTCAATGTATACTTGTGACAAAACATATATGTGGTACATACAGCTGTAGCTTTGTGAAGAAAATTTTGGTTAGACCATATATACCTATCATGCAAGTAAATGATATTTACAAAAAACTTGCAATTTATGGCGCACGAAATATACGCTAGTTTTATAAAGATTGACATACATGTAATGTACCACATTCTGTGAAAAATAATTTATTAAAAATTCTTCATTAAGTTTACTCATACATGTTTTATGCTTATTACACATAGTATTGTTTTTAAAACATGTAATTTATAAGAAAATAAGCAAAAACCCTTGCTAAATTTATTTGCAAAAAAAAAAAAACACAGTAGAATTGATAAAAAATGGTATACCAGAAGCTAATACCAGTACATGTACTTTGACGCTGTTCGGTGGGTAATATTCGTTTGTAATTTACGAATTGAAATATTGACTGTTGCACTACAAGTACGGTAATAAACTCTCTCTCTCTCTCAAACTCTCTCTCTCTCAATTTGATAAGTGTTTATACCTATGAAAATTTTTTAATATTATATTATGACTTGATATGCAAATTTTTGATCTTGTACTGCCTAAATGTTATGTCATGTATTGGGATATGTCATACCTATTACACTGCATGGTCAGTGTATTTTTTCCAGAAATACTATGCATATGTTAATGTAAACACAGTTATTACTAGTACATGTATGTAAACACAGCTAATTATTATTTTTTTTTATTTCAGCTCAAAACAGACTCTTGTTACCACATGGCTTTTACCGGTACCTGTTGATTCTTGTGGGTCAGCTCCTGAGATTAACCTGTCACCTCTATCCACATGCATATTCCTTGTGTTCTACAGACTATTTACCGGTAATTCAAATTAAATCCGATAATGCATAAACAATAATGGAACTTGAAGAAAGCATCATGCCATGTTGTGGTTTGTGTTTGATAAGAAATTATGAAAACAAAATTAAGGCTGTTTATAAAGAAATTCATAATTGCTGTGAAAATTTGTTTTTCAATAAAAGTATGCAATTATGTTTCCTTTATTTTTTATTTCATAAAGATATTTAGATGTGTTTACATAATTGAAACCCCCCCCCCCTCCATTTAATTGTCTGCATTAAGATTACATGTAGGATATGTAAATGTACATTTGACTTTGAAATAACATCTGCTATGATAATTACTTTTGAAATGAACAAGAAACAACCTATTTCTACCTTTCTAAGGTATATATGCATAAAAAAAAGTAGAAAAACATGTCAAATTTGAAAATTTTTCATTGAAATCAACTCGATCTGTCTCCAGCTACCTGGGTGTGTTTGAATTTAATTTTAATTTAAGGCAGATGTCTAACTTGTAGGTTGTAACTTACTGTTTTAGCATGGTTAGAAGGAGACTAAAAATCAGAATAGATTAGATATTCACTAAATATGATTGTTAGCTTACTTTTTTCATGAAAACAAGAAATCACAAGCAGGACAGCTGTCTATTTGTTAATTAAAATGGTACAAATCATACAATAAACAAATAAAGATCAAATTTTAGAATCATTGATGATTGTTTTCATATGTGTGAGAAATTACTAAAGGAAATTGCCACACGTTTCATAAAATTAGGTAAAACATTTCAAACCATGACTTTTTATGAAAATCAAAAGATTGGGGGGTGGGGGGTATACATGTAAGGGTATTTCTAAGTGATGTGAAGCTTTTATCATGATTATATCATGTAGGGTATGTTGTATTGAATAAGGTTTCTTTTTAAAGGTGGTTGAACAAAAGTTGACCTCTAAAAGGTCAGGTAAAGATGTTTTACTATGGAGAACCCTGTAAATCTGTGTTTACTAAAGGAAATTGGAAATGGTGGGTTCACTTAAATGGCCATATTTTTATTAAACCTCAATGGAATTGGCAATATGTGGTATTCTTTTTCTCAGAATTGCATTAGCTTTCTTAGTCTTTTCATAAAAATGTTAGTGTACTAAGTTAAAGGTACAAGGAACAGTTTCGGATAAAGTACCGTCAATATTTTTGTAAAATTGAGAGTGACTGTACTTGAAGGTTTATCATTGTTGCGTAGATTCATGAAATGAATTTTAATGATTATCAATAGTTAGAGGGATGTCTCTTGTTGGAATTGGTAAGCAATATTAAGGCCCCTGATTTTAAGTACATGAGAAGCAGAAATAAATTGTGAAACTTGCGGCTATGACAGATATGTTGACTTTACAGTGAAATTGAAGGTTACAAACGGGAGGTTATATAACATGAAATGTAGGTGGATGGGATATTATATGCCTATTTAGTATTTACTGGGTATGAGGACAATAGCAAGTTTATTGTCCCCAAAGACAGCAACTATTTAATGAGGCAAAGCCAAGGGAAATAGTTGCTGTGGAATGGGACAATAAACTTGCTATTGTCCGAATAGTCAGTTAATTGGTATTTCATTATACAGAAGAAAACTTTATTTGTCAGCGATGCACAATTTCTTGATGATAAACAAATTAGAGTTAAATCAAACTTTGTATTTAATGATGCGATCTTATTAGGTCAGAGGTGTTCCGAGTTTAAGGTGATATGGGACACTTCCATGTTGTGACGTATTGTTTATCGAAATAAACAATAAAATAAAGTGTAATTATATAAGTACATGTAGTTTCTTTTCAAAAATGGTCACGTAACTCCTTAGCACAGTGGGTTAGAGGGTTACTAGGAACCTGTAAGTCATGAGTTCGAATCCGGCTGGGGTTTTTACAATTTTTACCTTTTCAAATATTTTTAAAAGCTATTTTTTGGTTAAATATTGTAAATATTGATGACTATTCACCATGGGCAGATAGCATGGATACTATTTTAAATTAGATAAAAAGGCATGTTTATGCGGGCGCCTTCTAGTGATCAATTTGTCCGTCTGTCCATCCAAGATGGCTTGACAGGAGCATAGCTTCTCTCCCCTTGGCCCAATCTGGCTCATACCTCATCCACAGGGTTCCTTTGGTTGAAGGATGTGCAGTGACCTTGAACCATGTTTTTAGGTATAAGGTTAAGGTCATAGCAGAATTATATATATAAAATCCTTGTCTGGGGCATATCTTTTTTCCCTTTGGTCCAATCTGGCTAATACTCACAGAGTGTCTCTATGGTTAAACGATGTGCAGTGACCTTGCATGAAATTTCTAGGTAAAGGGTGAAGATCATATCGGATCATGCAAAAATCCTTTTTTGAGAGCATATATAATTTCTACTAACCCTTATTTGGCTCAGACTTCACATAAGCAGAGCGTTTGAGTAAAGGGTGAAAGGGTGTGTAGTGACCTTGAACCTATTTTCAGTGAAAAGAAACTGTGAAGGTCATAGCAGAATTATATTTTTACAAATCCTTGTCCGGAGTATATCTTCTCTCCCTTTGCTCCATTCAGCCTCATACTTCACCCACATGATGCCTTTGATCGAAATATATGCAATGACCTCGAATGATATTTGTAGATGAAGAGTCAAGGTCATATCAGATCACACAAAAATCCATATTTTAAGAGCATAGATATACTCTCCTTTTAGCCCCAATTTGGCTAATATTTTACCTTTACAGAGTTTATTGGTTAATGGCGTGCAGTGACCTTGAACCAAGTCTGTCAATGTGAAGGCAGGGCTCGACATTAACGCTTGTCCGCTTGTCCGGTACCAGTTAAAAAAATATGCGGACAAGTGAATATTGCTGGCCACTTGTCCGACTGGACAAGTGCATTTTTTATAGTAAGAAGTCTCCAACATTTAAAAAAGAAAAGAAAGTTTTGTGATAAGTTTATCTGTAGTCTCGTTATAAGTTTATCGATTAGTTATTTTGAATTTCGATCCCGACATCAAATTGCAATGCAATTGAGTTACTCTTGATCGGGATTGAAGTTCACTAATTTCAAACAACTTTCAAGGTGTGGATCTTAGTTCTTACAAAGTACCAAACACATATGTTAAGAAAAAGAAAGGAAGAAAAGGTAGCAAAGATAAAGGATTATGGAAAGAAATGTAACTTATTTTAGGTTTCATTCATCATTGATAGACTATGATGACATTCCATGTTTAGTTTAAAAAACAGCTGAGAAATCAATATAACAGTTACATGTATTTTTAAACCTGATGCTAAATTTAAGATGTCTTGTAATTTGCCATGACAAAGCTACAGCTGACAAATCATGTTTAATGTTATATAGAACAAATACATGTACATAATTATAGGAAAGACACTTTAAGTTTCCATTTAAAAAGTCAGGTTATTAATTATAGCTAGAGTATTTATCAATAAATGATTTTATTTTAGTAATAGAGTACTGTAGTTCTCAAGTTGACAATATTTGATCTTTAATATTGAAAATTTTTCGGACAAGTGAAGTTGAAGTTCGGACAAGTAAATGTTTTGGTCACTTGTCCGAATGGACAAGTAGGAAAAAAAGTTAATGTAGAGCCCTGGAAGGTCATAGCAGATCTTTTTAAAATTAGTTTTAGACAGTAGATTATTTTCCAAATATGCTTAATCTTGGTCAGATTGAACAAAAATGCATGTATGTTAGGAGGAATGAAATTGAATTAAAAGTTCTATGCCAGCTGGAAAAATTTCAAGTTATAGCTCAAGGTCAAAGCAGAATTCTCTGAAATTACAAAAGCGGGCCCCTTTGAAATGTTCACCATTTCAATGTTGTCTGGTTCATAGTAATTTTACATAGAAAATATTCACAGAGGTACAGTAAAGTAAACTTTACATCGATAAGTTTCTGACAATTAATGACGCAACGAGCACACAGTACGAAAGGTCAACCCTTTGAAAAGCAGTGAAGAGAAAAAGTTGCTCAGAATTATGTTTTAAACAAAATTGATTTTTTACGTAAATTTTAATTTTGCATTCTGGGTTAAGAAAAAAGATGTTAGTCCAAGGTAAAGTAAACTTGTACCTAAAATGAAGTCAAATTTGTTAAGTCGTACTTAAACACATTGGTTTTTTTTGTTAAGTCGTTCTTGAAATGGTTAAGGGTTTTTGGTTAAGTCGTACTTAAAAACATTCGGATTATGTTAAGTTGTACCAAGAATCATTCGATTTTTTTTATCTTTTTGTACTTAGGTTTCTTTGTTACTAGATAAAGAACTCTGCTTCTTAGACGTACTTCTAGCGTTGCTTTCGACATTAGCGGAAAACCCACTCGTTGCTTTGCAACGAGCTTTGCTCTAGTTTTTCATCTATTTTGAATACGTAAACAGACCACATGTTGACCGAATTGCAGTGACCCATTTCTAGCAAAGCGAGCATTATGCATTAGGTATAGCAACGTTTAAATAATACCATGCCACTTGAAGACGATAAAGTATTAACATTTCAGTTGTATGATTGTACTGCTTTGGCTCAAGTTTAAGTTCCCACAGTTCAGCCAATGTTAACATTGTTTACACTCGTGATATCTAGGTCAGTCCTTGAACTTACAGTAGCCGTGCGTGTACTAGTTTAATTTTTTGTCATTTGACAATATGGTAGTGAAGAATGACATTTTTACACGATGAAGTATGAGCTTAATCCATTTTGCAAACATTTCATCAGTCTTTCAAACTGAATTATAATGCTCATAGAATACTAGGGGTCTAGAACAAAATAGTGCCTGACTGCTTGTGAAAATTTTATTTATGCATTGTCTCTCGTAGGTTTCGTTTCCACGACATTTTGATATATTTTTAATTAGAATACACATATACTAGAAAAAATAATCTTACCGGGACCAAGCTACGTTCAGATCACAGTAAGAATTCATCCAATTTACTTTCAATGTAGCAGCCGCAAAGCGGATCTGCTTCAGCGTTGATTTTTATACATTACAAACCCTTTTGAACAAACATCTAGTTAATCCACAAAATATCCTTCGAATGGGTTAAACCAACACTGACCAAGGCATTTTGTTAATATACATGTTTAAAATTGCCTGCCAATTTGTTGGAAATTGCACTCGGAATGTCTCGGATTTTATCATTAACACGACAACCGTACACAGCAAATTTTCAAACGTGATGTTGAAAGTGGCGGTGATTTCATTGGTGAAATGGGATTATAAAAGAGCAACATTGTAGGTATTTGAGACCAATCATATGAAAATTTAGGCATTATACAACACATATTTTTTTTCATTTGCTACGAAGCAAGTATAGGGGACGAATTCTTTTGTTAAACCGGGTCCGTGGGACATCTGTCATTTTAAAGATAGAACATGCTATCTAACACATATACCTTAAAGAAGGGCAATGGAAATCAATAAAAAGGGTGGAAGAAATTCAAGATTTTTTCATTGACTCTTGTTTTTACAGAAGTTCACAAGAAAAATTTATTTTCTTACGGGGATTTATAATGGGAAATGTTTACATGTCCATTCGGAAGTACCCTGGACAATTAGCACAATTTTTCAATGTTATGATCCATAGGGCTCAGCTGCTGGGACAAAACTGCACTTAGCCAATACTTGCGATGCAATATAGGATACATATCATGATAAATTGTAACTCAATGTAAATATGAAAAATGGTTTTGTTTTTTTTTTTCACTTTTCAATGTGGTACCGCATGTCTAACATAATTTCATTATATTTAAAATGGGCATTGCACAATTTACAAATTACTGTGGTCATTTCTGTGATATGTACATTATTTTTGCCATAAACAGGTAATCTGAAAGTTTTCCACACTCTAGATTAGCTTCATAACAGTTTTGACAACGTAACGTAATCTTCTGTTATCTTTATACTTTTATATTAAGCGTACAGACTAAAAATACCCTATATATGAAGCTCCAACATTTTTGGAAAATTTTAAAAATGTTAACTCAGGTATTTTTGCACTACTGGTTAGTGTATTAATCCAAAGATTAGCCAAATAATACCCTAGGTATAATAGTAAACTATTTTGTTAATAGCGTGTAGATGTTGATTTCGCTATTGTGACATCACAATGTCGCACGTGCCAAATTTTCCTTATTTAGTAGTAAGGCCTATAACAGAATTTATAACAGGGTCATGTGACAGCAATCGACCAATCATGTGCTTGGGAAAAATACGATATTATTGTAAAATTCTGTATGTGAGCACACATGAGTGTTGTTTAATAAAAAATTAGGAATACAAAAGCTGTGCTGGTGTGTTTCAAATTACATGAGTGTGTAATTCAATGTTCTTTTCAGATTTTCGTCTAAAAAGTTTCTTTCATCTTTTTTTTTACTTCTAGAGACATGTTTCTAGAGTTCCTGGTACACACTGATGAAAATGTTAAGATGTATTCATGGAAAAAGATAATGAAGATAACTGACAGGTGATAATCTTGTTTTATTAAGTCATGATTAACTTAAAAATAATAGATTTTCCAATGAACCATCAATTTCTCAGCAAGTTTTCTTTTCTCGTGCATTTGGGGATCACCTTTTGCTTCTCGTTGAAGCTTACTGATGGCTGTCTGCACCTTTCCAAAGCTGCTTCATAACTATTTTTAAAGCTCTTGTCTGAAGTATGATTCAAGTGAAGAGTTTTGAATATCTTCAACTGCTACACAAGTTCACATTCATTAAGTAAGCTCTCCACTAGGTCTATTGTTGACACACTGTGATCTTAAAAAAAATCAATCCAATATTGACAAATCAAACTAAAATAACTGCATTATCAGTAATACTGAGAGAAATGGTACTTACTTGGCAAATTTTCACATTCTGCATTTGCAAACAGCCTTTTCTTGCATGGTATTCTGTTACTCTCTAAAAAAAATATTTTTGTTAAAATTCATGTTTACATTTGCAAATGTTTCCTTACATGAACCCATGGAATAGCGAAAACGTTGAATTATGTATGAACTTTTTCGTGACCTCACAATGATCATAACACACATTTATCACTTGGATTATTGTAAACATAAAATCTCGGTAATTTTAATAGTTCTGAACGATTTGTCTTTTTCAAACATAAATATAGATAATAATATGCAATGTTAAAAAATAATAAGATCTATAATAAATATAGATAATAAACAGCAATGTTAAAAAGATGGGATATGAAGTTGGTTGGTACGTGATCATATCTTCTGAAAAGCCCTTTGGGCTTCCCAGGATTTGATCACGTGACCAACAAACATATCCTGGTGAACTTTTTAACATTGCTGTTTATTTTTTAAATGTGCTATTTTTTCGAAAACAAATGTCACTTTAAATCAACTAATAATGGTTATTAAACATTATTTCTCCAAGCTCAATTTTTATTGTGTGGAATTATCTAAAGAAGTCCTGTTGTGTGGAGGTGGGGAACTTATAATTAAGCAGCTCTAGTTAATACCAACCTTTAGTAACTATTCTTGATGATATACTAGCCTCTGTAGATTTTTTGATACTCTGATATAAAAGGAACAGAATAGAAGACACTTGAAAACACTGTTATTTTTATATATAAAAAGAAAAAATAATAAATATTGGATATTGCTTGTCATTTATATATAATGAATTTTCAGTGGTTAATCTCAGCACCTTCTCAGCTCTAATCGAGTTTCTCTGTGACACTTCATGCTGTGCATGCATCACCCTCACATGGATATGTCTGTTTTCTTTATTCTGGGAATGATTTTCTAGTCCTTGAATTGAGCCCTTATTTAAGGAACAAGATCCCTGTAAAATACACCAGGTAAGTAAAATACAACGTATACTTTATTTTAATTACATAGAAAATCAAAGATTAAGAGAGCTGGATGGTTATGGCTATTTTTAGACTACCAGTATATAAATCTCTATCAGAAGAAGAGCTCTTTATGAAAGACAGAAGAAAATATTAAAATTTTAAAGCAATTTTTCTTTATTAAATAATGGAATATAACTAAACAATTGGAATAATATTACAATTTATTTTCCAGCCAATGGATTTGGTATTGCATTGTTGGCTACATTGGCAACATCAATATTCTCTTCAGTCTCAGACATCTGCTGAACTACTGTGGAATCCCTGTCCAGGTAGGTTTCCCAATTCTCTTTTGACGGATTCTTTAATATGAAAAATATATGGTAATACAAACATTTATTGTTATATTATCTTGACTTTGTTTCACTTCCATATTCATAACAGCATGTTTCAATATCTTACCTACATATCTAATTAAATGATCTAAATGTCCTTCATGGTATTGATTTACATGGCCTGTTTTCTAAACAAAAAATCCTATGTTATACTCGAAATGCTTTTGCAATACTATTTTTGAAATATATGTAAATTGAATATTCATATGCATTGTATATACCTTAATAAATGAAGATTAAATCTCATTAAAGTAAGTACTCACTCTTGGTCTCTTAGTTTTGGCAGCATTCTGATTCTCCTCATCTGTGTCCTCCAAGACAACATCCTCATTAAAAATTGTGGCAAATGTGAATTACTGCTTGTGAAGTCAGCCATTTCCTCCTAAACATTTGTTTTATTGATAATGCAAAAAAAATTATCACAAATAAATGAGACCATTTGATACTTACACAGAATATAGGTTATAGCATAATTTAATTGAACTGAAAGCCATTATTATTTCAAACTTTTGTCTTGATATTATTGGTTGAGATGAAATTAAATTACATACAATTGATTTTATGAATTTATAAGGAGAATACACTATACAAACTGCACTTTATGTATTTATAGCATTCTCCATTAGTCCAAAAGGGGGAGAGGTATACTGTTTTACCCTTGTGTGTCTGTCTGTCTATAACACATTTTTGTCACATTTTTCTCAGCTATTAATCACAGATGCTTGAAATTTTAACACACTTTTTGTTTAGGTATGTCATTTATTGGGAGACAGTTTTTAACAAATTTGATATAAACTTCTTATGAAATGTGTACATGCATTGCTTATTTTGTAAATTCACACGAAAGCTGGGGTATCACAAGTGAGCATTGGCTAACAGATATTCATTTATATATATATTTCTAATGTACTCACTCTTGGTCTCTTTGTTTTGACAGCATTTGAACTCTCATTTGTGTCTTCCAAAACAGCTTTGTCCTCTAAGACGGCAACTTCAGGAACCTGGTACATGAAAATATGTAACTGCTTGTAAAGTCAGCCATTTCTTCTTTTAGTATATAAAATTAAGAAAGAATCACTTTTTTAGCAATGAAAAATGTAACAATGAAATTTAAACAAGTGATAAGAGCATCATTTTAATAAGAAAATCATTAATATATCACATTAATCAAATTATGAGATATGATAGTTATTAGATATGTCAATCTTAAATGTATTCATATTGGTGGAATTTATTGTAGGTATACCAGACTTCCATTGTCTAAATTTATCATTGCAGAAATTGAGAGCTGTCCACTGCTACTTGCTCTCTGAAATGATAAGGTAAGAAAATATAGCGGAGTTTAAAATTAATAATTTTAAGTAAAGTATAAAAACTATAGTTTTTAAAAAGTAGAAACCAGGATGGCTTTGGTTAAGGACAGTTTAAATTGCATATCATTTAATTTACCTGTTTAGCAGGTTGTGGCGAGTCTTTGTGAAGGACTTGCATAATTCCCATATTTACAGTGGCTGGATTGTTGGAATCTGCAATCATTGGAAAAGAAATCTTTATTTAGAAATAATTTAATTCTGGTTGTAACGCGCTTTCTGATTGGCTAAAAAATTATTTTATATCGTATAAAGAATGTTGCCTATGTCATAGTAAGACTAACGTCAAAAATTTATTAATACGCATGACTTTACGTTTGAATTTTGTACAATTTAACGTTATTTTAAAGGTCAAATGACCGTTTTTATCTACAATTAAGAGCAATAAAATAAAATTATACGCAATGAATTTAAAAAATTTGAATCTTTGTTTAAAAAAGATTTTAGACAGCACTGAATTCATACCTCTGGGTGAATAGATGAATGAGCACTTGTTTTTTTTTTTTTATCATAAACCCTGATTCTTTTGATTGGTAAATGTCCTGCTGCATAGTCGGCTCTACATCTTTTCCATGCAGATCTGATGTACGTTTGCTCTTTTTGCAGATCAGAAGATCGAAAGTGATGGAGTTCAGGACCTTCTAGTCTTGTGCACGGTTCGTCAACACATCAAGGAGCTCAACATCTTCTCCATTTTTTGATCAAATGCCCACACCAGCCAACATGAAATCTGCTATTCTTTCTTAATGTGCCTGAAACAGCAGTTGGTTCTTCTGTATGAATACCTCTTTAAATATTGAGTTGTTGCGTTTACCCAAAAGCTTTGCCTGATGACTGATGACAGAGTCTTGTTTCTTAATGGTATCAGGCTTCGAGTTGATCTTTTGTTGAATGGTAAACCTAAGCACTGCATGATCCACCACATATAGCTTGTCTGTTTGTTGTTTGTAGGGAGATGCGTCTTAGATCACAGAAACTTCTTTCCTCTTGTTCAGGGATGATGGATCTTAAACAAAAAAGCCGGTATGATTTCAGGGAGATGAACAGTAGTGCTGTGAAAGTGGCTTCCGAAACATTTTCTTAAGGTGAGTTTAGCTGGATTTCCAAAGATGTTTCGGGATAAGATGGCAAATGTGAAGCACTGGTTATAAAGTCTGGGGATATTTCTGGGATTTCTGTTGCTGAAGTTTGAATAGTTTATCTGAATTATTTCTATCAGGCTATTATCTAAGGACAAAAATCTTTTGTTCAATCTTGCTAGCATCGTTATTTGTCTTGATAAACTTGGCAAGCTTCACTGCAAACAATCTAGCATCTGACCCTTTAAATTGATTTTTGTCTGCAATTGTTGTGCTTGAAAATATTTCGAATTCCTTTTGAATTTCCTTTGGTACATGAAATGGGAGCTCCGTAGTGATGTTTTGCACGATATTTGTAATATAATGATAGGGTTCGCAGGAAAGCACCTCTTAGTTGTTAATGTTAATGTCTTTGGCACTTTCAGAGGATCTTTACACATTAATGCAGGGGGTCGGCAAATACCATTAAGTTTTTGGGTCAGTAAATCTGATAGTTCTGATTTTGTTTCTTTGTCAGTCCAAATATTATGATTTTCTAATTCTACTGCGATTTCCTCTTGACGAAGTTTCTGAAATGGATTTGTCTCTCCTCATTCCATTTTTTTCCACAGCTCCCCTTTTGTGATAAGTGTGCGGCGCTGTTCCAAGGAAAGCTGCTCAAGTCACATTTGGGGTGTTTGAAGCTGTCATTGATTGTAGGTCTTCAAGTCTTGATTCCGTGTACATAAGCTGCTCTTTATCTGAACTTCCTTAAATATTAAAATTATGAATTGAGATGAAGGTACATCTAAGATATTTTGTTTGACTCTTAAAAGATGTCATATTTTCTTTAAAGTTCAAGTTCAGCTTATTATCTAATTAAGGCAAAAAAATGATCTTGGGTGTCCTAGGCTAATCCTTGGATAGCACAAAGCATTTGCTTTAGCTGTAAAAACCTCCTTATGTGTGATTATATACACAAACATTTTGCCCAGATAGATGTTTTAGCAAGGCTAAAACATAATGTAAATTAATAATCTGTATAAATTAAAAAGAAATATCAAATCTTTCCCTTTTTAAAATCATGACCATAAATAAATATATTTATGATCAGCCCAATTAGTAAATGCCCGAGAAGTAGGATAATTATTTTAGGTCACACCAATATAATTTCTTGTTCGTCACATATCCAATTAAAAAAAGGTAGGAGCGGGCGAGCGATTGAATAATAATTTTTTTTTGTAGACGAAATTTTAAGGTGGTAAACAAATAGATAGGAGAGTAATAATAATAATAATATGATAATTATGACTGTTATTTTTTTCTGCTTGTTTCTGAATTATTAAAATTATTTAAAATACGAAAAATAGAGGGGAAATAGAACAGAAAACAGCGCAAAATCTCCTTGATGCGGAAATTAGTAATAATAAAATTTGTATAGATATATTGAAAAACGAGTGTGCGTGGTCCCACAAACAAAAATTATATTGGTGTGGCCTTGCCCTACAATTTCAATAAGTTTTTAGTACCAGATTTTCCAAATATATATAATCTTGGTTTTTCCACAGAAATCTGAACATCCAGTGGGCTTTTTTCTGGAAACTGTTTCCTGTACTCTTCATCAGTGAGGAAGTTAGCTGTGTCATACAAGAAGCACACTATAAAGTTCACATATGAACTGTTTAAAATTTCTGAATGGTCGTGCCATATTTTCATATGAAATGTATTCTCTATTTCTTGCAATTGTTTAAGATTATCAAGGTCATTGCGCTCTTCCTGGATATTGCGCAATGTGGTTATGGCTTCCTGGACACTATTACTTCTTTCTCTTAGAACCCCAGCCATATTGAAACGTTCTATCTCTTCTTTAATAACTGTTGTAATGGGAATATTTCTGCCATATATTAAGCATTCAGATGTTGTTAGCTTTCCATCTTTGTCAATTTTATTGGTAATATAAACCTTTGGGGCGATGCGCTCTCCAATGTACAGGTGATTTTGCAAAAGTCTGTTTTGAATGATGTTCTTTCCTTTTAGCTCACCTGAGCCAAAGTTCTTCTCAAAACTATTAGGCCAGGAAAGCCCAAATCTGGGTGGAAGCATTTCCAAATCGTATAGATTCAAGTTTGTTAAAATAATAGTCCAGTGGTATGGTGAGGCCACAGTGTGGGATGAATTTTTACAGAGGAATATATAGAGAATTCTTTAAAAATCTTCTTTTTAAAGACCATTTGGCCAGAAAAGCTTAAACGTGTGTAGAGGCATCCTCGGGTAGTGTAAAATCACAGTCCCTAGTGGTATGGCGGGGCCGTGATTGCTGTTTGAATTTTTACATAGGAATATATAGAAAAAATCTTTTAAAATATTCTGGGAAAGTTTTCGGTCGAAAACTCAGTACTTAGTGTGAAAGCACAGGTTATGAAGATATAAGTTTGATGAAACCATGATACCCTAGAGAAAAGTGGGGCCACAAAATGGGGGGTGGGGGTATGTAGGAATAGAGAAAAATCTTCTTACAGGTACAACAACAAAAGGGGCTTGGTATTTACCAAAAAAGGGTTGGCCGGGAAATACCAGTGCTGGGAATTACCGGTGGTAAATACCGGTTTTTCCCGTCTCGGTAAATACTACTGTTTTCCACTGAACAGGGAAATACTGGGAAATACAAATTTATAATCTTTATTTCTTTAGTTTGTTCAATGCAAAACTTATGTTTAGGATAAAAGATATTAACAATAAGCATCAAAAACCAATTTATCATACTTTCCCATTTCACTGTCACTTTATGAATCTTAAAATTCACCAGATATCACCTATTCTATAATAGCTGCTAATGTACAAATTTTAGTCCATTTTTTTTTAACTTCAAGTTTTGTGTTTTACAGATTTATAATTCAAAGCACAAAATAAACTGTTATAATTAGTGTAGGTGTTACAGGTAAAAATTTAATAATCACACATGTTGTTTTAATAAATAATTGACACTTGACAGTTTTGTGCTCCTGTTTTGGGCAGATATATACCATGAGTGGGGCTGATTGGCTTCTTCTTAGGTGTGTTGCATACTGAGGTAGTGACACAGTCACACTTTATTTTTCACAATTTTCTTGCCCTATTTTCATATTCACCAAAAAACCAGAAAATGGCACCTTTGATATCATGTTTATGATAACTGTGTAGATGCACCTATACCTGATTAAAGCCTTAAAAACAAATTACAATGGTGTATGAATGAACCATGTTTTGAGTATTCATAAGAAGATAACCAATGCATAACTGACCAGTTAAAACTTGTTAAAATCAAGAATATTATAAAATGTAATATAGCTGACAAGGTGTACTATTGTCTACATCCCTAATGATTTGATTAAGACTAATGTCCAATTATGAAGTACTATAATATGTAGTTGTACTTTATTTCCAAGTATTTCCCGGGAAATACCAGTAATTCCCGGGAATTACCAATATTTCCCACCGTCCTGGGAAATATGAGTATTTCCCGCTTTTTTGCCAACCCTGAAAGAGGTGGATAAAAATTGGCAGATTTTCAATTTTTTTAGCAAGATCTACTGTACTTAGTTGTCAAGATATTTTGATACTGTAATGCTAATTTGATCAGAATTACGGCAATTGTTGCTCAGGAGAGCGATGTAGCCCCTGGGCCTCTTGTTTTTGCAGATCTTGCTGTATTGATATCCTGCTCTTTCCAAGTTTCATCTTTGATCTCCTCACTTTATTCCATGATGTTTAGCAAAGCTCATTAGTATTTGACCGGAGTTCTTGGGCTGCTTGCCTTGATAAGTGATATTGTATTTACCAGCTAACCTGGTCCGGTTAACTGGCTTTTCTGCTGGGTATTGATCGAGTTCTGATAAAAAAAAATCCTTGTCAAATTCGTAATTTTAAAATCTCCCATGATGGACTAAAGGTTTTAGTTTTCTTGATTTCTCTTTTTCAAGTATTTTTTACCATATGTTGCTCTGCAACCTCTTTTGTAACATGTGTACAACTCATTCTTTCTCTGTCGTACATGCTGTAAGATTTGCCTGAAGCAAGGAAGTTCATGGCGTCTGTGTCATTATTGATAAGAAGATTTTCAATCGTACTGTTTGATTGTTATACTGTATTTTCTACATATTTTCTGTTTTGGGAAGGGGAGATAATCCCTTTTACAGAAAAGTTGTCACTTAGATGGGATTTGAATGTCATTCCCATTTTGTTTTCAGTGATAGGCTGAACAACATCAATCATATTTTTGATCACTTTTATGCCTTTACTTTCAGAATTTGGACTACGTGAATTTCCAAACTGTGCACAAATTTCTGATGTTAGTGTTTCGCTCGCTTCATTTACATGTTTCTGCTGTGCACTGGATGAGAAATGGAGGGCAGAAAACTTTGCACGAAAAGTGGTACATGGGTGACAACTAGTAAGTTGATGAGACTTTTTCTCATTTTCGTATAGTTGATGCCAAGTCGAGAAAGAAAAGTGTTGTGTAAATGTTTCTCTTTCTTTGTTGTTGTTGCTATTTTTTAAATATTTTTTGTTCGTAACGAAGTCTTGCAGTCTGCGTAAATTGAGTGTAAATGTGCTAAAGGGCATATGCAGCTTTGGAAATTTAGAAATTAGAGAAATGTACTTTTCAAATCTCTGTTTGTCACAGAAATTTGTTACATATTTCGGAGCTGTTGGATAATCTGTAACCATACCATTTTCTTTCCATTCTAAAACATTTCTGTCCTTTGATGTCCGAGCTTGGAACACTTTTGCAAAATTGCAATGATTCATTTTCTAATAATGCATTAATTAACCTTTCATATTTTTCTTCTTTTAGGCTCACCTTGAAATCTTCTGTACAGGGTGTTTTCTTTGCCTATGACTGTACCGCAGCAAATAGATGTGTGCAAACAAATATTAAAGATTTGAAAAAAAAAATTTTGGGTCGTAATTTTTTTGTAAAAATTAAAATTGAAAGTTTCACAATTTTCCCGTGAATTTTTTATTTGCGTTACGTTTTGCTGCAAATGAAATACATTGTATAAATGCAGGTGCATGTCGTTTATGAAATTATGCTTAAAGATATTAAAATAAATATGTACATGTATGTTAATATTAGTAATTACTATCATTGCAATTTATTCAATATGGTTAATTGCTTTGTTTCACGCGGATGTCCCCCCCCCCCCAATAGACTTGCATGGAGATATTTCATGAAACTGCACTTATATATACACTGTTTACATTCTGCCATGATAAATGTATTTGATGAAAAGAGCTGAATCAAGAAATCATAGACTAATAATTCTTTTTATTAAATTTTTATTCATTGTTTATCGCGATTATGTGTTCAGAGGAAACGCGGTCGATTTATGTGCCATACAAGTTCTTTTATCTAAAGTAGATACTAGAAGTCCTTATTAAAAGCTGAGCTACATGTGTATTCAGATGAATTGAAATAAAGAATAAATAGTTAAATACAAAGAAAAGTTAATAATACTGGGGAAAAAATATTTCAAAGAAGTGAAGAGTTGTCTCCTCATGGATTGCTTCCCGTAGTAAGCTTAGAGTTAATTCCCTTGCCAAGGTCGTCAGAGCGTTTGAAAACCGAGTTTGCTCCCTTCAGAATTGAGGCAAGCTAGAAAAGCTGCAAAAGACAAGGGCAAGGCGTTTATGGATCGAGTTAAACTTGGTATGTAGAGTTACAGCTTAATACCGATAATCAGAAAAGTGATGCTCATTTGTTGAGAATTTCCTGTATAATCTAAATTTTACAGCTAAAGTTGAAAATTGCTGTACTTTTTCAAATCTTTTTCTATTTACTCGGGATTAATGAAAAATATGTGGCATTCACATTGAATGAGCATTGGTTTTCTATATCTTTGAGGCATTTCGAATAAAAATATGTTTAAAAGTAGTTCCTACGTATTTAGCTTGCCCTTGTTTTTTTTGTTCTAAAAATGTCCGTGTAAATTTTCCTTTAAAATGGGTCACTGCGACTAGTAGCTGTCACGTGACTGACCTACATTGGTGGGCGAGAAAGTTTGAACCTTGTATGATATAAACGTAATATAATGAATAAAGAAAATTTTAAATCTAAATGGGAAATAAAGTGTTTAAATGTCATCACCAGTTTCACTGTAATTTTAAGCTGTGTGTTGCCTTAACTATACTGCGCACAATGAAACAATATTGAATGATTATGTAAAGAGTGAATATATTTACTGTGAGCCTATTTAGAGAATACATAGAAGTTAAAATTTAACAAAGGTTGAATAAATAAAATTAGTCAATTCCTTCCTTTATTTGGCGATTTAAGTTTTGATACTCATTCACTTGCGAAGCACGACTCCAGGTAAGAGAATGGGATAGAACTTTCCAGAACGGGGCAACCAAGAATGCGAATTGACTAATTAACGAAAAGTGTAAGACGAGTTCATTATGCATCGCGGGCAGATACCTTGGAACGGACTTCGATTTATACAAAATGTTGATAAATATAGTGGAACAACTAATGCGATCTTAGGATTAATGGAAAGAACTTTCCAGAACGTTGTGCCTAGAAATGGGTTGACTAACTGACATGGTGGAAAGTGTAGGGTGAGTTAGCCATTGGGCAGATATTTTGAATCTGACAACTTTGGTTAAAAAATATGCATGCAAATGGATAATAATGCATAACCTTTTATTTTTATACCACGATAGATTGGTTGTAAACCTTAGACATTTAAAACTTGTAAACAGTATGGAACATATTATTATATTCTACGTCTATATGGATAAATGATGTATGCATAAAACGGGGAAGTTTAATGGGGATGCCCCCTCCAGATTGTTTTTCAAAACAGTCTTTATCTGAAATTCTTATTTGGGATAGTGCTAGAAATTATATTTGAAATTGATCAAAAGAACCAAATTTTGAGAGATATACACTAATACCTATCCACTGGTTTGAAATAAATACAACAAAAAGGGTTTTTTCAGTCAGCTGCAACAAACAGGATTACGGCGTACATGTATATATCATCCATTTCAGTATGGATTTTTCATCCCTGTCTGCTCCTCTAAATATCTAACAATGCAGTTTGTTGTTTATTTCAATTGTAAAGAATAAGATAAGGAAAAACTCGGATAAAGTATAAACAAAAATGAAAAAAAATATGGTTCAACATATTAAGCATGATATCACAATAATGTGTAAAGTGGTAATTCCCGCGCTTGCGCGAGCTATCATCTAGTATGAATGAATTCTGTACGTCTAGCATTAACGACAGCATCAATGTTAAGAAAACATGCGGTTTCATTACTGGTTTGATATAATTCACTTTTTACGTTAAAAACATTCCCTGAGAACTATCGACAGGAATGTAGATCGTAACGTGAAAGTTAACTATGACGTCATATCGTATAAGTACAGACACGTGACTTTCGACACATCTAGTACAATAAAGATTTATAGTGTAATATGTTCGTCCTTCGTAAAAACGTTGTCTTTAACAATACCTATTCTTTCTACGCAATCTGCTGGGACATGCGTTTTGGGTTCTAAAATTAATTCATCAAATTTTTCGACGAATCCCCAGGCTTTGGAGCCTACTTTTATATGTTTTTCTCGTACGTCCTCGATCAATAGCTCTATCACTTTAACTTCTTCACGGTTCAATTTTGTAATGTTGATACGCACTACCTCACGTACGAGCGAAGGGTGTTTTGTGAGGCGTGCAAGTCGATGCAAAGCACGCAAAGTATAGCAGCATGAAATAAACCGTGAATGTAAGCCTTTACTCCCACCTGCGACATGCTCATGGAGGCTTGCTTTTGATTCTATGTTTTTGGGACGAAGACCGTCCTTGTAAGGTTCATTAGGACGTAGTAACCTATATACATATTCCGCTTGTTGGGTACTTTCCTCTATTTTTGCTGCTTCCTTTTTAGCTAATTCTTTGTCATCTCCTTCACTGACCATTTCTTCCACATCAGCTGAAATCGTCGATTTGACATTACAAGAGGTTAAAGCTGAATCCGCTGGTACAGTGACATCTATGTTTAAAGCTAATTCTGCTTTGTTCTGAATGGTTTTGTTTTCATCGGATGGTTTTGTTTCATTGTAGTAAGAATTCGATTCTATGGTCGAAAGTTCCAATTCGAAGTTTTCATTTACCTTATGTATGTCTGATCTATTTTTACTTCTGTCTCCAGAATGGCATGTAATATTTCGACTAGGGCATGGTTCATCGTCATCAATGTTGTCTTCAGGATAGCTACTTATTTTAAGACTATGGCATGGTTTTTCTTCAATTTTGTCTCCAGGAATGCATCTCATCTTACGGCTTGGGTGTGTTTCATCTTCACCAGATCCTACAATTGATAACTGACAATTGAAACGGAAGAAAAATAAGTTGATTATGTATGTGAAATGATAAAAAAAATCAAGACAAGATTTCAGATATAAAAAGTGTAAGGTATAGTGATTTGCATTGTACGAAAGCCCATGGGCGCCAGGTAAAACATTTTATATGCTAATTACGTAGCTGCCGCCAGATGAAATATTTTTCTTTCCTGACACTAACGGACTCCCGTAGGTTGTTAATTCACTTGCCTTTAATGTACCGAGTATTTATTTTAAATTCACGACATTTGGTTTACGTGTCTCATCTCACCCATATGATTTGATTTCATTTAGTGAAAATAAATCAAGATTCAGCGATACACTTCATATACAGTTTGTTGGCACTGCATGTGAATAGGTAAATGTTACAACAGAGATTCATACCTTTCCGTTTCCTCGTAAAATTAACAGGATCAACACGAAGACTTAACTCCGTTTCCATTGCAATAAAAGATCTTGATCTGAAATTCAATAGAAGAACATACCGGAGAATGTGATTGTAATATTTAACAAAGGAACATAGGTTAGTACATCTTTAAACAAATGTCTAAGAATAATATTAAAAATTGACCAATATTACTACTTTGAAAAATGAGTATCAAAATAAATGACGATAATTTTAAATAAACTGTCGAGGGTATTGAGATGTGTTTCACAGGCCATAAAAATTGATTCAAGAAGATATGTGATTTTTTAGTATAAAGTTTATCAGAGCAAGTTAACAAATCAATATGCTCTTAAATAAAACAAGATACATTTATACTGAGCAGACAAAAATGACTTTTTTGTCTAAGTTTTAACTTAAAGTTTCTTTGATTAACTTTTTTCCTGTCATCATGAATGAAATTATGAAGGAAATTTTAAAAAGAACTTTTGATTATCCCATCGTTGAAATTTGTATTTTATTTGATTAGAGACAACACGTTGGTGAATAACATTTATAATGTATAATACCAGGTTTATGGTTAGTTTTTACTGAAACCCATGTTTGACTTATTTTGCAAACGGTTGATGGAAAAGCTAGATTAGAAATTTGAAAAAATGAACATAACACAAAATCGTATGTCTAGGAACATGGATTGAATAGATATTGATTAGCGTAACTGTTTATTTAAATCAATGTACAAAGTTTTAACGTAATGTGTTTTTGAACAGCTTTAAATGGACGAGGTAATAGATCTGAATACATCAGAAAATATTTTTTGTTCCTGAATTTTCAACACTTCATTTTCTAATGATTTTGGATTTGTCTGTTCAGGGAAGGCTCCTAACACTATTGAACGCGAAGAATAATGAAAAGTAACGTTGAAAATAATAATTATGTATTATAATGTTTGAGTAGTTAGTAAATTCCAAATTACAAAGCATATACCAAAATCTACAAACTGGTTTGCTTGGTTTCTTCACTTTTTTTATTTGTGTTGTCTTTTAATTGACACAAAGTTATTAAGTCAATAAACGTACACTAAAATTTTATAAGTAGTATTCCTGTGATGGTATAAAAAAAAATCCATAATAATCTACTAATTACGTAATATTAGTGAAGGAAAGATAACTTCTGCTGTTTCCTGATGATTAACACTAATTTTCTGATAAATACGAATGAATCAACATACCAGCCTATATAAACATTGTCATAGGGGATTACATGTATCTTTTCCTCATATAAAATGTTTCATACTACAAGACTGTCATAACTGATATAAATTTCTAAAAAAAATGTTCTCTAACGTAATCTATAAATCAAAATATCAAATTTCAATATTCTAATGTTGTATAGTATATATATATATATATATATATATATATATATATATATATATATATATATATGTATTTATATATTTTTTAACAAAGAATTTCTCAAAGAATCTAAAGTGAAAGTTAAAAATATATCACAAAGAAAAAAAATGCTGAATACGTTTAAACTGAACAACGCTCACTGGCTTATCAACTTGATCAAAAAGAACTCGGTTCATGAATACATGAGCAAAGTTAAATTTGACTACACATGATTACATGATCATGTTTTGTTTAACTTTTACTCGAACAAAATTTCAGTCCGGAGGAAAAAGTTATAGCTAGTTCTGTACCGCAGGCACGAAACATCTTTTTCGAAAGTGGGGAAGGGGGGGGGGGGTCAACAAAAAAATCTTGGCAATCCAAGCCGTGTGTGTTTTTTGTGGGTTTTTTTTAGGTGGGGGGGGAGGGTAGCGGTAGGTAGGTGAGCGTTGCCGTTGTGTATTTATGACGTTACGATAAAATGAAGCTCTGTAGGAGTGTGTTATAAGAAATAACATTAAGAAAAAGTAAGAATCGTATGCCGTTGAAAGTTATACACAGAATCATGCTTTCCTCGTGGGCATTTTTCCTTATCTTCTCAAGAAGTTTGCTCCTTAGGTTTTGAGTAGCCATTTTTGGTCTTTATGAGATAATGTTAATCTGCTAAATGACATACCTATAAACCTTTAAATGGAGAGAGGGAATACATCAAAATCAGGGCCACAATTGTTTAGGTTTTCAAAGTATACCGAATAAGAGTTCCCACTCCTAGAAAAAAAAATCAAACAAAATCCGATAAAGTTTAGTTGATCTACATGGTAATACAAAGACCTCCAATAAAACTCTTGCTCCAATTATGTTTTCAGTGTATATTGCCTGATCAAACAACATAGAAATCATATTTTTCAAAAATATTTCAGGCTGGGGAACAAAAATATATTACAAAAAAAATTAATGAAAACTTAAATTGTAAAATGTCATTTTTTGAATATGAACTTAAGGGGGAACATGGGGTTGCAGTGTAAAATTAATTCTCAATGAATATTTTTTTTCTTTTTTAACACATTTACATTTAGATGTCCACTACAACATATATCATTTTCATAACTAATTCTTACCTTGCAAGGGAGATATTTTGATAGGAATTATCTCCCTTTTCTGGCATTATGAATTTTTTTAACAATTTCAATTTTCTGCAATTATTATTTTTTGATGGAATTGAATTAAAAAATCATATTCATTAACTTTGAGAATGAAAACAAATTTCAAAATTGTTTGCAATATTGGCTTTTTTTACATAGCAATATCATAAGTTTATCTATATATTGCTGAAGTCAGCACTTAAAATTTTATAGGTTTTGATTCTAAATTTGAACAAAATGCGATAGCACTTTAAAAATTGTCGATGAAGATTTTAAAAAAAATTCATATATCAACCTTAGCATGTGCCTTCTAACGTAGAAATTTTTCATGGCAATTTTCTTGGCATTTAAGAAAGATACTACAATAGGAATCACCCCTACCGCTTATTCTGGAATTATGACCTTTTGTGACAAATTCTGCATTGAACCAGCAAAAAAGTAATGAATTTTTTAGATTTGTCAATTAACATGAACAGATCATTATCAGAATATATACTGATTATATTAACTGCTTATGATTTTGAACATTTACTTTTCTAAAATTAAAAATGTTAAATTTCAACAAGCTCAAGATGAGACAATGACTACTTTAAAACCGTTAAGTACGGGAAAAAGATCTATCAAATCATGTATGACATCATAATAGAGTTAGCATTGCAATGTTAGTCACGTGATATTTGCCCTGTCCCCCCTTAATGTGATATGTTACTACTGACCTTACCGCTATAGTCATACAATGTTCTCCTTGTTAGAAAAAATCTAAAAAACAAAAGAACAAAAAACCAAAAACAAAAATGCTTTTGAGTTAGAAATTAAAGAACAAACTCCTCTCTAGAATACTATATCTTGGTGTTTAAATTTTATTCGCCTGCATCAGTACGTATTATTAAGGAAGCCCAGAAGGCTCATTCGAAATTTGAAATGCGAGTTTTGGAATTTCTATTTCGAGAATAAATATCTAAAGGACTGCGAACGATACCATTGTCTAGCCGCCTAACTAACAGTTATTTTTTTTTTTGGGGGGGGGGGGGGGGGGATTTGTTGTTTCACGGGGGGGGGGGGGGGGGGGGGGGCATATGTCTACCGACCGATGTATATGTAAATTTTCGAGATAATTAACGGATATGAATTAAAATGAAATTTTACTTTTTTTCTTACGTAAACATGTGATTATTAAGTTTTTATGCACATATCGCCCGCCAGATATTATTTTCCTTCCTCATAGAGGCCGATTTCAATGATAATTGTTTAAGACACCCCCCCCCCCCCCTTTCAAATTTGATTTTGATAAAAATCAATTAAGATTTGATCATAATTTTTAGTAGAAAAAAATTGATTTTGAATATCTGCCATCAATTCCAAAATATTCGGATGTAAAATGTAGGCGGGAAACGGGCGTTCGAGTTAACAGATCTTAACTAGTGACATCATAAACTTGAAAATCTGTATCCTAACAACATCAAACTGTTCTAAATAAAGATCATTCGCACATGCTCTCACATACAAATAAATACTATTTTTTCCCTATAGCTATCTAATTAATTATAATTTGTACTTATTTTGACACGGAATATACAGTTAACAAGTTAGAATCCAGTGTATTTCGCGGATGTGAGTGATTATGCTCGACCCGTGTGCAGTTCTTCCTGATGCGTTTGAACTCGAGAATATTTCACCATCAATGGTTTAAATCCGTTTTTATTTCACGTCCAGATGTTTGATGTGTTTTTGTCGGATGAGAAATTATTTTAATACATGCATATTTCTACCTACCTTACTGCTATAAAATGTTGTCATGAAGGACTTTCATTGTGAGAGAAATCCCAAAAACTAATAAAAACTTTTTGTGGTTGGTTGTTTTTGATACCAACTTTAAATCCGAGTAATACAATGTCAAAGCAGGTTCAAATGCAGATGACGTAACTCTCAATTAAATGCATTATGTGAGTAATTTTGCTCGCCCCGTGTGCAGTTCGTTCTGATGAGATTGAACTCGGGTATATTTCACCATCAATAGTTTAAATCCGGGGGGGGGGGGGGGGTTCACGTCCACATCTTTTTTTTCGGATAATGATTTTTTTGGAAACTACATATTACTACTTACCTTACTGCTATAAAATGTTGTCATGAAGGAGTTTCCTTGTTAGAGAAATTCCGACAAGGAAGCATTTGGTTTAGCTAGAATTTAAAGTGAAAGTAAAAACATATGTTAATGATATTATATTTTGTTGTTTAACTACATCCGCCTGATTTTCTTCAGAGAATGACAAGAGTAACGCGGATTAATTAATGAAAAACTGTTTGGGGTTAATTGGTTTTGACAATAACTTGAAATCCGAGTAATACAATGTCAAAACAGGTTCAAATGCAGAAGACGTAACTCTTAATTAAAGGGGCATGGTCACGATTTTGGTCAAATTTTATTTTTCTGTTTTTATTATGCTTTAGAAATATATTTCTAATGATCAAATGAAATTTGGGTGCCAGTTGATGAGTATAAAGCAAGATAAAGGGCGCACAATTCTTCGTTATGTAAACAAGGCTCGTGCCCTGTTTTTGTTTACATAGGTTCAATTTACCAGTAAAAATATTTCTCAAGCTGATTTGTCTATCTTCTTATTCATGTTAAGCATGAATAAACAGTTCCTAACGATTAACACAAATATTTGGGGTTTAAAACTGGATTTTTCACTTCAACATTCAAAATGTAAACAAACGCTTAGCTTACATAGCTAAGAATTGTAAGTTCTGTAACTCGCTTATAACTCAACAAATGACACTCAAATTTTGATTGAATATTTAAAAGCATTACTGAAGCACTGTAAACATTAAACTCGGAAAAAAAATTAACCAAAATCGTGACCATGCCCATTTAAATGCATGAAGTGAGTGATTTTGATAGCCCCGTGTGCAGTTCTTCTTGATGCATTTGAACTCGGGAATATTTCACCATCAATAGTTTAAATCCGGGGTTTAATCACGTCGATATCTTTTTTTCGGATGATAATTTTCTTTTATACATACATACATGCATATTACTACTTACCTTACTGCTATAAAATGTTGTCATGAAGGATTTTCCTTGTTAGAGAAATCCTAACAAGGAAACATTTGTTTCAGCTAGAATTTAAATTGAAAGTAAAAACATCTGGCTTTGATATTATATTTTGTTGTTTAAACTACATCCGCCTGATTTCATCAGTGAATGACAAGAGTAATCCGGGTTAACTAATAAAAAAACATGTGGTTCATTGGTTTTGATGACATAACTCTCAATTAAATGCATGGTCTGGTAAGTCGATTATGTACAGCGATGTCGTCTTGTAAACTGCCCTTTGTCAAAATGCATCTTTATTGTATACATGTATGATATTCTGAAATTTACTTCATACAAACCTCTAATATTCACACTGAAGGAGTCGTGAAGCAAAATAAGCTTAAAACTTGAAATGACACCACAAAATGATTTAAGGTTATATATCTGGCTATCAACTGTGTTTTCTGACCTTGTGAAAAGAGTGGTTCGAAGTTAAAAGGAAAATAATACAATGCTAAAACACATGTTATTTCTAGATCAAGTAAGAGTCTATCTTCACTAGAATCGTGCATTGGAATGAAAAGATACATTTTCTTTTACACTTAAAAGAAGCAATGGTACATCTTTTGAAATGATGATAATCAAGGTCTAGTGTTTATTGTCTCTAGGTGAACATGCAATTATTCTTTGAGAACGTATCGATTACTAAGCACTTTAGGGCATATGTTTAGGATGATAAAAATAATGATAATAATGATTTGTGCGTATATACAGGCTTTAAAATGAACAATCTACGAAACAAAAAAATAGTATAAAGTAAAAAATATTTATTTTTGCGTGCTAATTATAACATTACTAATAAATTCTTCATTTACTTTAGATTCTTATGAAACAAATGGCCGATAATTTACAGCATTGTCATAAAAATGAAGTACATGTACATCAGTATAAAACACATTTAATATCTGAGGGAAAATATAAAGGAATTAATACAATTATCAGTTGTAAACATTTTCAATCATTGCAGTCATAAACCCATTACACTGAATAACAAGATCAAATCGAAACTTGCAAGTCTGAATCGATTTTTCGCAACATTCATATACTACATGTATTTTCTTAAACAAATAATTTCCTTTGCCAAGCAGTTTTTAACCGGGTTTTCCAACGGAAAAATCCGGTTATTAAAATGGTGAAAATGGCGGGCGGGCGGGCGACTGCCTAAAGGGAACCCTCATTGTACGGATAACTCCTCCTACAGTTTTCAAGATAGGAAATTGTTCTTTTGCAGATCAATTGTACATATATTAGAGGTGTACATATTGCTAGGATTTAGATTTCCGATAATTTATCGAAAAAATACCAGCTTTTGAACTTAGTCATTTTTTGGCAAAATGTTGCATATAGGGAACCCTCATTGTACGGATAACTCCTCCTACAGTTCTCAAGATAGGAAGTTGTTCTTTTGCAGACCAATTGTACATATATCAGAGGTGTGCATATTGCTAGGATTTTGATTTCCGATAATTTATCGAAAAAATACCAGCTTTTGAACTTGGTCATTTTTTGGCAAAATGTTGCATATACATGTAGGGTACTCCATTTCACTGGATAAGGGTTGACATGGATTATGGATACAGTTTACATAAAAGAAAACCTGGTTTGCTGTCACATTGACAGCTTTTCACTTGTTTAACAGGTAATTTTGTAATGTATACATGTTATTTCAAACAATTTTATCATCAAACTAGCCTTTTGCAAAAATATCTTATGCGTAGTAGAGTGAAATGGTTAATTTTAATATGGCAGGTGTTGTTCGCTGTTGTGGTTGCATCAGTAGTAAGCTTACAAGGAACAGGGCCAAAGACAACTTGCGGTTGGCCTATTGGTTCATTATCGTTTAGCAACGAGAAACTACAATAAGATATTTTTATAATACTTTCATGTTAAATACCGAAATCTGATTGGTTTAGACACAGTTGATAATTCGTTTTATTACCATCAGCGGTAGCAACTTACTTAGCAACGGGTAACACAACGAATAGTTACATGCGCGTACGGTTCGCCGTAGAATACAAGTCATTTCTATATAAAAGCAGTAAACAACTCTCTAAAATTAAGACATTCAGTATAATAAAATAACTAGTGCCTTTTTGGGAGGATAACAGCTGAAATTGACACCCTTCGAAAACCATTGTCAACCTCCGCTTCGCGTCGGTTGACAATGGTTTTCTCGGGGTGTCAATTTCAACTGTTACCCTCCCAAAAAGGCACTATTTATATAACGTTTTATCATTACAGTGAACACGCTGTCCAAATGTTTAATTGAGAAAATATCATAGAGCTCTCAGAAATAAAACATTTACATTTGAGGCAAAACCGGTCTAGTTTTTTTTAAAATGTAATATGTTAAAAGTTTTACACTCTGAATCATTGGTAGTACAGAGTTAAAATGTGTATCTGCTATCGTTAAGATGATTCGATAATTGGATTAATATTCAGACTGTATTGGTTTCCTACAAAAAAGGAGCTCTATATGAAAGCTATATAAAAGTAAAATACAAAAAAATCTAGAAGTAAAATATATGGATTTTTTTCCTTACTAATCCATATAAAATTTTAGGTGTATCTGATGGTTAATTTATTGATCACCCATCGTTTTTATTCAATTGTTAGTTGTGAAATATCTGTTAGAGAAAATGGACGCAATCATTCTTTGGCAACTACGGCAGCATTATTAGCTGTAAAATTACTCAGTCACAAACATAAAATGCATCTTTAATTTAGTTTATATCCCTTGTCTGGGAAAGCACGTAAGAAAGTATTTTAAAATTTTAATCCAAATTTTAAAATAGAACACAATGGACATAATAACAAATGCCTTTTATATTTCCCTAGTCTGAAAGCACAAGAGAAAATATTGTAAATCTTTATCTATTTTTTAAAAGAGCAATATTGGCCCCAAACCAAGGTCCTAAGGTACCACGAATTTCACAATATGAGCAGAGGGCCTCATGGAAAACATAATGAAGCATTATGGTTTTCCCAAAAACATATACATGTAGGTCGCATTAAAGATTTTCGAAAACTCAATACAGTTTTAAAAATTTTGCCCCGCCCTTTGACATGAACAATTTTACACAGGGACCATGACTTTCACAACTTTGGTAAAAGCATTCACACTTATTATAACCATGCTCATACATTCTCTGCTGAATTTTGAGTATTAAAAATGATGATTATTTTATTTTTACAGTTTGTGCCAAAAGATGATGGCCTCTGACGAGGGGGAGTGGGTCATAAATTTAACTTCCCCTTCAAACTGCTACAACAACCCTATTAATTTAAGATCAAAACAAAATTTGATCTGCCAAGTTTTGATGATGCAAGAAGATTGCGAGACTACACATTATATTTTAAAGAAAGAAAACTGAAAGTAAGTATTATATAGGTTTGAATAATAAATATATTTTTTTAAAATGTGCCTTTGATTCAACATATACAAATATCAAATAGTTTGTCTGTGTATGTTATCTTTAAAAAAAAACACGCTTGAATATGAATATTCGTGAATTTTATTTGAAATGTACCATTCTATCATATTCTTATTATATTTAATGCAAGTTGCATTATTCTAAGTCTTCCTAATTTTTAATGTCCGGTTGTTTATACAAATCTGAGGGATTGGTTTAGAAATCAAACTTATCCTGAAATCTCCTTGTAAAAACTTTATATACGGTAAATTATACGCAATTTACAATAAAAATGCAGAAATATACAATATGAGAAAATACCAAATGAACATTTAAAGATTTATGTGTTCTTCTTTAATAAATTGTTTGTCTTTCACAATTCCAATTCTTTCGAGGCATTCTGCTGGGATGTGTGACTTTGGAGCCAGCACGACTTCCTCGAAGTTATGGGCGTACCCCCATGCCTTAGAGTGACGGTCAATGTGTTCTTCTCTTACGTCTTTGTCATTCAAGTTGATAATTGTGACGTCTTTAAAATCTTTCAATTTCGTCAAATTAATGCGCACCACTTCACGTACGCGACAGTACTTGTTTGTGAGACGAATCAATCGATGCAAACCATCCATGGTTTGACTGCATGAAATGAACCGAGAACGGTTTCCCTTGCTACCGTTTTCAACGTGTTCTTCTAGAGTTATTTTGGAAGAAATGTGCTTGGGACGAAGACCTTGATTGTAAGATTCGGTAGCTCGTAGTAGCCTATACACGTATTCATCCTTTTTACTTTCACAATTTTTGAAACTTTTTTTCGGGTCTGATTCTGTGGTTTCAAAATTCTGATCAATGGATCTATCATCTAATACAATTTGTTCTCTCTCTGAATCGTAGGGTATGTCAAGGTCTGTTTTGTAAACAGAAAGAGACTGGTGTTCATATTCAGGAGATTTAGAAATATTTTTACATGTAATGTTTTGAATAGATTTACCAACTTTCAATGCTTTCTTCTGTAAAAGAGTCCTGCTTTTGTATTTTCAGAAACTGTCTCTATTTTATTTGTTTCTGTTTCGTTTTGTTTTCCACTGTCATGTACATCTGGAGAACTTGTCCGTAGCTTTTTGTACTGTATGTTAGGTGCATCAGCTTTGTACACCTGATACTGAAAAAGACAGTATTTAAACTCCTTACTTCCAATAACAAATAATCAACAATAACACCATACAATGACGGAACGTGTTAAACATGCGACCTGTAAACATAAATTTATATTATGAATTAAGATTTGTTTCTGTATTACTGCTCTGATAGGTTTGTGATAAGCAACATGTCTTAAGCTAAAGACTCATAATTTCTTTATTCATTATTAGCTGCATTGAGAATTCAAAGAACTATTATTACGCCACCTTTCAGTTTCCAAATAAAGGTTCTGCAAAATAATTTATAAAGTGAAATAAGTTATAATTGATCCTAAAAGCCCTCTTTCTGTTAGAAATAGACTTGACCGTTTCGTTAATATATTTCATTTTATATACATAATATGCTGTTAAATGTACAGTGTATAGTATGTAGTACAAAACATAATTTCTTAACCTACCATTTCGCTTTTTGGCTAATTTTCTCTTATGATTTCCTGCTTTTACTTCTCTTTTCTGCTCCATCGTTTTCATAAAAGCTTAGAACCTGTATTATTATATGAATGGCATGCAATCTATTTTTCCCGTTTAAGTCGAATGATATAACAGGATTTTTGTCATGAGCTTTGGAGCAAAATATAAGATTTGGCATATTTTGATTCCAAAGTAAATAACAAAATAACCTATTATTACAAAAAAGTTTCAAAATGAAAAAAAAAATCCAATGACAAATACTAAAAAAGTAATAAAATAAACCAATATGAATATTTGTTGATAGGTTGAACTTTATCGAAATACATAAATTAATAGTTCTTTATATACAGTCAATTAAGAGTCACGTGTCCGAAAAAAATACCCATCAGGAAGTTATGAAAACCAAGTTACTGATAGAATCGGTTAAGTAAATATAAGGTAATACTTTTAATCGAATCAAAGAACAGAGTGATGCCGTAACGCCTTTCAAAAATTAAATCGTCAATATAATCTAAATGCATTTCCAATTTTGTGTCTTATCTTAAAAACGTTATGCCAAACCAACATTAATAATCTTCAGTAAAAAAGAATGAAACGTTGTTTGTTATAATTTTGATTTTTCTTAATTTTTTTATTAAAAAAGGAAAAATTTGCAAAATCATTTTTTTTCTGTTTAAAGCTTAAGAAATATTTTTTACTTTTTTTCTGTAATTTATTGATATTTTTAAAGTCATTTACATGTCAGAGATTCAACTAGGTTTACAACTGAAAACGATGTATACTTAACTCACATCTTTTGTTATATAAAATAGGCTTTCTTTGAAAAAATCATCAAAATTGTATTGCTTTATACATGTTTTTTGGAGTAAATGCTAATGGAGAACAAGTTTTATACGTTTATATAAATAAAAATGAACTAAATTTTCAGAAGAGTTTATTTTAGAATTCAAATTCTTATATTATAAATTATGTGGAATACGTTGGTAGATTTGACTTAAGCATAGCATCAACAAGTGATAAACAACAACTAGATTCTTTATGTGAACTTGTAAATCTAGAAAATGACATACCAAAGCATCTTTAAAACGATAAAAAGTATATCAAAATAAGCGCCCATTGGTTTATATTTACATAATATACCAAATAAAAGGTAATTTAACAGTCCTATGAAAACAACACAAACAATGACGAATACGTGGGTCCATACCTGTGACAACCTAAACCGTTCAATAATTGAATGTTTAACGGCATTTCATCAATTTAACACACTTTATATATCTTAAACTAACATTAAAAAATGAATAAATGAAAATATTAAATCAAATGATTCATTAACATACCTTTTTGATGTAATTGAAATAGATGGACGGACTATATGCTATTGGTTATCACTGTTATCACTAGAATAGAAAACAAAGCGAAGGTAAACTTTAATTCGATAAAGCAGTATTAAATATTGCTTTATCTAATATTGGTGATTAGATGTAACACAAGGTGAACAGAATAGGTGTCAATTTGATATTGAAAAGCTGTTTTTAAATTCGTTGTATATTAAAACTTCCATTATTAAAATCAAATTATTATGACTTCATCAACTTTGATGAGTAAGTCATTCCCATAACTATATGATTACGAATGGAACATCGTTTACTATTATTCTCTCCATGGATAGTTTTTCATACCTATTTTTTTTGGTTTGTTACCAAGAGAATTTTTTTGCGTAAGTAGAAAATGAAATCTGATCAGATGGTTGCTTATTTGACAGCTGTTTGGAAGTTTTATACAAGCAGTGCCCATTGTTTTTTTTATACTTAACAGCAATAACCTTTCCTACAGTCATTGTCCTTTAATGCCCACTCTTTAAGCTTTTGTTTTGATCATACGACATACTACAGTCACGTGTATTAGAACTTTTTTATCCGGCGCTGACAGACTTATGCTGAGAGAATTGGCGAACTATGCGGAAATCAATATGATAAAAAGCAATTTCACTGAAACTTAAGTGAAAGTAACATTCATTTCAACTAAGAGCAATGTTTATTTTGCCTGTTTATCTAATCTCAGGTGATTAGATATGTACGTGCAGGTAACAGAATCATTGTCATTTTAGGTACTTGCAGTTAACTATACAATTAACTTTCTCTTGCATCAATACAGTTGGTTCTATATTCCGACAGTTTTACTTTACCCGTTGTTTTGTAAGCCTTTTTGTGCTTTGTGTATGGATAATTACTTTTAATCATCAAATTACCATAAGTACCAATAGTATGTTTGTCAACGAATAAATTGACAACACATGAATGTGTTTTCTACTAAGACATTCCTATTTTGTCACTTCATTTAGTGTATGCGAAAAATACTATTGACGCTCATTAACATATATTTATCAGCAATAATTAGCAGAGTTCATAAAAAAATTCAACAAATTTGATGAATTTAACGAGAAAATGTTGGTCATTTATTCAATTAAATATTTACTGAGAGATCTGGAAAGGTTACTAAATGGCAGAACTATGCTATTCAGTCAGCCTCGAGTTATCTTTCAACCAGCTTTAAGTTGGCCAAATCACAGAGCGTCATGATGTGTAACAATTCAAGAAGACTTATATACCTAAATACGTCGATGTGACCTTTCCATGATAGCTAAACCTCATTATTTGAAATCTCATTTTTGTATAAATTTTTAGACATCACTTACCATATATTTTGGCACACAATCGTTCTTTCAATGCTTTCATTTTATGCAATATTGAGGCCTAGAAGCATGTCATTTATACAGGTTAGGGCCTCCATTTGATATTTTAACATGAAATGTGACTTAATAATACTACCTGCTTGAAGACAGTTTTATATGTGAAGTCTTCTTCCTAATCAACAAATGTAATCTGCTACAAAATTAATCATTTGCGTATTTGGTATTCGGTTAGGTAAACATTTTTTTGCCTAAAATATTTTTTCTATGTCTTTAATGCAAACGCTTGTAAAAAAGGGGGGAAACAGGTCAGTTAACATTGCAACAAAATTACATCAGTCATGATTATCATATTCAACAAAATACTATACTATATTCAACATAGTCAATATATATACAACAGATATAGCATAGTCAATATATATACAACATATATATTGGTTAAACCATTTTAAAGAATAAAATCAGTAATATTAAATTTTTCTTGCAATCATGACTTCTTGCTGAAGCTACAACAGGTGCCCGTCATTACGTCATGACTGAAGAGGTATGTTATTTAGCAAACAACTCCCTACAGAAACAGTTACACTCTCGTAGGAGAGGTTATCCCTAACATTTGCTCATGATGTGCTTTTGACCTTTCAGTCAACGCAAAATAAACTGAATGGCAGAGCTTAAGCATGTGTCTTGGGTGATGAATTGTCTAAAATAGCGCTTGTTGGTAGAAGAAAATAAATACAAATGAAAACGCTTCACGAACAAGTACAACAATAAGTAAAAAGGTGTCACTAGCTAGAAGTATAAGCATGCAAATAAATTAGCTATACATACATGTTTAGTAAGAATTTAAATGCCTCTAAAAAAAATTATAATGCTTTTCACATTTTTAAAAGATGCACAAAAAAGAAATCGTAAAGGAATTCAGAGAGTGATGTTTGAGTATTTTGTAAAACTTTTATGCTGAACGGTTCCAATTTTTTGAATACAGTTTCTAGGAATGCATGTTTTGGGCTCTAGAATGACTTCATCAAATCTGCTTGAAAAATCATAGGCTGTTGTATCACTTTTAAAATACTTCAGTTGAACGCTTTCATCAGTCAGGTCTATTATCTTAACTTCTTTAGGGTCCAGCATCGTAATATTGATACGCACAACGAGACGAACTCTATATGATTTATTTGCCACTCTTGCCAATTCCTCCAACCCGTCTATCGTTTTGCAACAAGAAATGAATCGCGATTCCGCGCCATCATTGCTTCCATTCTCAACATGCTCCTTTAGGCTTGTTTTTGAGCGGATATTTTTGGGGCGAAGACCACGTCCAAAATCTTCATCAAAACGAAGTAATCTATACACATACTCGTCTTTTTTAACTGCAACTTCTTCGGAAACTCCTTCTGATTCTGTTGTATCCCTAGAATGTTGATCATCATTCTGGCATATCACAACTTCTTTCTGGGTATTTTGCAAAGATAAAATAGCATTATCTTTGTTCGGAGAAGACAAACCATCTGTTGTTGCTGTTTTCTCTAAATTGATGACTTGTACTGGTATAGATGCTTCTGAACATTCTGTTGTATCATCTGCGAAACTTCTAGTCTGGACATTTTTCATCTCCGATTCTTGATGAAATGAATCTTCTTGGTCAGATCCCTCAGCACTTTTCTTGCTTCCATTTGTTATGTCAAAATGTTTAGTTTTAATTTCAGAGACTGCTTCTATTTTATCTGTATATATATCGATTTCTTTTTCAGTATCATCTACTGGTAAAACATTAGGCCACAACTTCACATGTTTCCTGTTAGGTTCTTCAAACCGTTCATCAGATCCTACAACAGGTGCATCAAGAAATACGTTACAATGAAATCTAACGACATTGTTTAAGAAAAAGTTATTGGACACAAATCACACACAAAAAACATAATGCAAAGACTTGCTCCAGATAACATAAGAAATATGTTTACATTTATATACACCTAATTACTTTATTAAATTTTCACAAAGGTTGCGGAGGCCTAATAAAAATGTATTTTCCCGTAACTTTGCAGCAGATGAAGTTTGAATAAATGTGTCAACAGTCATATATCACCTTTCAGTGAAATTCACATCTATACTACTATATTAAAATAATAGACTGGAATTTTTGGTTTTAATACCGAGAAATCAGAAGAGTACTGTCTTTTGTTTTATATATATTTAAGATCATTGGTATTTGGAGATTTCCAATTTGTTTTTATTTTTTCTCAATAAGGCTTAGCTAATTAATAATCAAAGAAAGGCCCTTTAAAAAATTTGGAAATCGTATGAATTTTTCGGATTTTATAATCTTGTGCATGCGCATTACATTCACGCTAATCACAGGATACTCTTCAGTTTATGTTTCCACAATATCACATTTGCATAATTAAACTAAAAAACGATAATACAAATTCGTGGAAATTTTCATTAGTGTGTTTAATATGGAAAATTCCGAGAGCTCTGAATGTCAGCATTGTGTGCAAATATGATGACTCCATTTCGTAAATGCCCGACATAATATGCTACGTCAACCCGTGCACGCACTTGTCAAATTCTAGTTCTTACTATTATTATTCGAAAATACGTAGGAGTATATTTTTTTTTTGTTGAGGATGACACAGTTGCATAAGATGAATAGTACAAATAGGGCATATCAAAAAATTTTTATCTCGTAATTACGAGAAAAGACCTCGTTATTACGAGTAATTTATCTCGTATTTACGACCAAAGGATCATTTATCAATCAAGAGTTCATATAGGTGAATAGAAGAGGTGTTAACACAATCTGTTCATGCCTCATAAATTGAATATATTAAACTACAAAAAGGTATGTGATATAAAAACGCGATGTCAATACTTTATTGTTATGTTAATAAAAACTGAAGTCGCCGATCCAGGTGCCTGATGCATGTTAAACTCGCCCTACTGCAATGACACTAATTAGTCGATCCGCGTTCATGGAAACTCTCTGGAAAGTTCTTCCATCAAATCTAATGTCAAACAGTAACTCTAGTGGAAACATTTCGTACTTTATTCGCAAAAAGTCTACATCTATTAAGAATAGATGATATATATGTATGGGTATGTTTGCGCTTTAAAATTTTAGTCAATTTTAAATTCGACTTTGATACAAACCTTTCCGCTTTCTTCTAGACAAGTTTTCGTTAGTAACAGACCCCTGCTCCATTGCGTTTCCTAAAATGAAAATTATTCTAGTCTTGAAACGATGATAATCACTCTGATTTGACAGTACGTAACCATTTTACTAATGTTTACCAATAAAGCTAGGACTAATTTAGAGAACAAGGTCTGAAATACTTATTCTTTACCAAGAAGAATAAAAAGGCTTCATTATCTAAATTACATTTTTTACAAGTATGATAGTTTTAATTACAATATCAGAAAATAACACGGTAAAAATTCAGTTAAGTGTACTTACGCCAAATATTCTTGATCTCTGATTTTCGTATCTGAAGACAACAGAAACTGCGTTCAATATTATGCGTTTAAATGAAATAAAAGGCTGTTAAAGTGTGCTTTTGAAATACCGAAATCGATATGTCTGAATAATTTAATATCCTAGCTTTATTGATTCAAAACAAGAAACGTCGCGACGAGGTTTTTTTTTAAATTTTACGTCAATATTACTCCATGCAATATTAATTAAATGCATTATTACTTGGAATGCCCCGTCCCGATAGAGTAATCTCCAATAAGTATTGATTGAATTATTATGAATACTGTCGCAGAATTGGTTTACATCATGTTTTACGTCTAAGATATAAAAGTATTTTATTGATTTAATTCCATTGGTAACATTTTATGTAATGTTTGTATTTAATTTCTGATTTCTTAGAGAAGGAATTGAATAAATTGTTTTCATTTCTCTTGCCATTTAAATCAGATTATTAGTTTATGCACTAACAATAATATCAATAAAACATTCTTAAGCGATATACATGAATATTTGTTCGTAAAACGTCGATTGTAGAACATACGATGTATTTACAAGAATTGAATTGAATTTGAGCGTTTTAACGAGAAGTGGTAGGAAAATTAAATGTTATTTTAATTGAGAGCAAAACATGATTTAACCATTTTTATCAATTCACAGATATTGAATTTAAACAATTTGTTCCCCTTTTTTATAACCAACATGACATATGTTGATGAAAGCATTTGTGAAGTTAACATAGAAAACAATAAAATTAGATTTTCGGCCCAAAACTTGTAAAAAAATTATTCAGGCTTAATTGGTTTGGGTTTTCACAAGAAATATAATCTAAAAAATAAAGTATTATCATTGCTAACCTTCAAATGGATAAATTATCCATCATAATTTGGAATCACAATTTTATATGTCCATAAAGTAGAAACAATTAACAGTCTGCTCGCTGTCAAACGTTCTTCATCAGTTCTTTGTTCAAAAATTTGGTTTTCGATACACGTAGCATTCAACGTCTGTTTGCCAATTTTCGGTACAATCTCTTCTTAACGATATTCACTAATCTCACCACTGTGGCTCGCCAGCGATAGGAAAATGCTCGTCAAATAATCACCCGGTTGTGCAATCACAGATATTTAAAAAGAACATTTTCTGAAAATCATTACACGTTATTTTATTAAACAGATTTATTGATTGTGAGTAATTGAATTCAATGAAAAGCCACATTCCTATTTCAACTAAATCAATGTTCCAACAGTACAATGTTTTTCTAAATAACCGACTCTCAAGCTAACATTTGCTTTTCAAAGAATCGCTTTCAGTAAAATATTTTGGATATTTTACTTCTGGACTTATTCATTCAATAAACATAAACTTTAGTGTCTGACAAATTGACAGTTCAGGTTTTGCAATAAATTGTATGAATAGTATAATAAACTCCATTAAAATACTAACTTCAATTTTTTAAATGTGTCTCGAAGATCAAGAACCGTATTTTTCGAAATAAATAATCTATTTGCACACTTATAGGATGAAATCAAATCTGATTCTAATATATCGGTTATCAGTTGAATATAACGTACTGTAAATTCCTTAAATTACTCGAGTACTTAATTCCGCGACCCCGCTGGTTTGTATCAAGTCGCGAGAATATTAAATTGCGAACTTTGAACTTGTCTCCTTATTTCTTATAGTTTTCTACTCTCAGAAAATAATGGCGAGATTTTAAAATCCGCGAGGGATGCTTTTCGCGATTTCACGCGGATATTAATTTCTCGCGTTTTATTAGGAATTTACGGTATTTTATGAGAAATTAAAGTGAGAGTAAATTGTATTACCATAAGAACAATGCGTATGCTGTTTTATCCAGTCTCTCGGATTATTATATGTAAACAAAGAGTGTACAGAATATGTGACATTTTTTAACGTGTTAATAGTCTACAATACAGTTAACTTGCTTTCACGTTGAGTCAGCTTGTTGTACATATTTGGACAGTTTAAGTATTCTCAAGAAACATTTGAAAGCTTTTTCTAAATTGGATGTATGAAAGAAATATATACTTAATTACAAATATATTAACATGATTTATCAACTCATTGTGGTTTGAGCAAAAAAGATGGGATTGCAGTTCACGTACACACTAATTACAATGTTCTTTAACGACAAGTTAAAAATATATATGCCTGGATTTCACTGTGTTTTGATCCGTCTATTTCAAAGTTTTTGGATGAATGAAATACCTGAACTCGTTGAAGCACATTAATAGTGCCCTCGGCCTTGATATTGGGTGTTTAGCGATGAGCGTAAGAATGAAAAACAACTATTATGGTCGTAGTCAGAAATAAAATAGAAATGATATGCACTTATGAATTCATGTTAGCCATGTTAATGACTTCCCTTTAAGCTGGTTATACATTTGAAACGAACAACAAATACCACCTGCTTGCCATGCTTTTTTATCTTTCTTAGGACATATTAAAATCATAAGTACTATAACTGTTTTGTGTGGCGGTGTAAGTAAAACTTGTAGAACTTGACCTCTAATGAAAGAAAACTTGACATTTTGATTACATATGCGTTATCAGTTATCTCTTTATTTAATCTACAGTGGTTTCACAGAAACTAAAGCGAAAATCGGTCTCATTTTAGACCAATTTTATTCAATGTTTTTAAATCTCATCTCGAATGATTAGTTATGTACATACATTTACTAAATCAGTGTTTTTTTTTAAAAGACACAATTTCATCAGTGAATTTACTAAACAGATATATCGGTTAAACCTTTTTAATGAAGTACAGGTGTCAGTATGAATATCCTTTAACTCAAAGTGTCACCTTTTTACCGTGTCAAAGCTATATATCAGGTCATTGTCATTACGCTTTGACAAGATTATGAGAACGGACAGTTAATCATGCTACTTAGTTAGTTTGAGAGGAAGTTTATTGTTTCGAAATTATCTCCAAAAAAATAAATATGTCTAATTTCTACAGCAGTTATCAAAGATATTTTTTCCTGTAGTTTCACATTGTTTATTATTAACTTAAATAAGCAAAATGTTCTGTAACAATTTCTAAATATAAAACAGATGGAGTTATTCCAACAGGGAACTTGAAATTTTATAGTGCTTGTCATTAAAATTTGTTACATTTTAACACACTTAATTGCTTGATATTTAGACAAAACTTTGAGGACAATCAATTATAATTCTGATCGGGGAATAGTTTTTTCTTGAAGACTACCAGAACGATGTACGTGGGATCTACAAATTCTGTAGATGGACAAGGAATCAAAATCTCGAGTT